>JACEIK010001410.1:139026-179292 GCA_018107945.1 Datura stramonium
TTGAATAAGATCTTGTATGCATGGGCAAATTTATAGCTATTAGATTTGTGACTACAAGCAGTGCTTAAGAAGTTTGAATATAAACGTATTCCAAATTAAGGACCTAAAGATATGATTCTTATTGAAGTTATGGTAGCAGACGAAGAATCATATTAAAAACCAGTAAATCGGGCATGATTTTCTAGCTGAGAGAATAAATTAAGTGATCGTGACGACCCTCCCACAATTGCAATAACCAACCTCTTTATCTCTTTACGAACTGATTCACCCCTATAATTGGGAAGGTCATAATAACTATCACCAGAAACTAGAAAATTCGGTGTCGTCCTTTCCTTTTGAGTGTTCAAAACTCATTCAGAACTCCTAAGATAAAACCAAATATGCAAATAACTCCTAAAACACGTTTTAGAGTTGTTAGAATACTCAAAACACCAATCTGAGGTCAGGAGGCAATCTTCATAATTTGGAAAAGGGTTAAGATTTAATCATAATTTTGGTATCTCCCCGAAATTCCATAATTTATTTAGTGTTGTCATCCATGATTTATTTGAAGGAAATGAGATTTTTCTGTAGAAACTTAGAAAGTGTAAATCATTGATATAAGTATCAATTTGTGAATGGAAATTTATGATTTCAAGATTTAGGAGTTATGAGTTATATGTAAACTGATTTTGCGATAAAATTTCAGTTTCAATCTCGAGTGTTCGGGGTTGACGTTTTTACTAGAGTTTTTAATATAAATATGGTTGTCTACGAACTCATATGCTCATCTACATTATGTTTTGAACAAATTGAGATCGTTCAAAGGCTTTGAGAAAGAGCAAGGCCATACGTAAGCATTAGAGTTTCGAATCCAAGGCAAGTTACTAGAACATCAAGGATATACAGAGGAGATGGTTTTCACCATTTTACTTCTGGAAATATATGAATGTATATGACCAAATCAACCAAGGGCACTTATATAGTCCTCCACCGACGTAGGAGCCCGTCTGGACGTGTTGCTTGTGCAGTCTCACAGAAACGCGAAGATCTCTCTATTTTGAAGTTGTACTGACGAACGATTTAATACTTTAAAAACTAGATTCATAGACCTTCAATTTGATAGGTATTAGGCCTCCAAACTCCTTATATATTGGGAGAAAAGCTGTGAGACATCTGACCTAAATTTTAGAGAATTTAAGAAAGTAATTTGTGATAATTTTTGACGACTTTTGTTTTACAACTTGCTTGACTTCAAATTTTAACATACGGCCATAGAGTGATTTGAATACCTTATAACACATCCTTCTTAATATATTAAACCCTCTCAATCTTACCTCGAAAGTACAGATTTATTACTTAAATTATATGGAGTGTTACATGAAGATCACCTTTAGTTATTAAATAATTATGTATAAGATATTGTAGATAGCTTAGGCATTATACGTGATATAGTGGGTTAAGGATAAACACATCTCATAGAATTCCTCTCCTTTTACACTCCTATATAAGCATGAATTTATAGAGGACTCCTCTTTAACCAATAGTGAAATATAAGCTTTGCTACACTCACAATTTTCACTTCCAAGTCATTGTTGTTGTTTTGTTTTTGTGTGTGTTATATATTGATCATGATTTATGGGTGTTGTAACGGTAAATGTGTATTATAAATATTTTTTTGATTTATACTTTTTTTCACAGAGTAGAAAATAGAGAAAACACATAAAATTCTCTCTGAACGTATCCACTAAATTTACTTTAGCACTTTAATTTTACAAGTTTTTTATCCCCCTAATATCATTTCAAGTGAATTTAATTCACTTGAAACGACACTAAGGGGGTAAAAAATTACCGTAAAATTGAAGTGCTAAAGTAAATTTAGTGGATAAGTTTAGGAGAGATTTTATGTGTTTTCCCAAGAAAATATGGTCAAGATGTTCTTATACTTTGTTGGGCTATACTATGAGATTATCGATAATTGGGTGAAGAATATTACTTGTATGTGATTTATAAAGATATAATACGATATTTTTCTTGAACTAAAATGATCAATTATTTTTCATTATTTTTTTGACATTTTTCTCTTGTTCTTCCCAATTGAAAGTACATAACAATTTTAATTCTTTCCCTTCCTTTATTTAAGATGTATATAAGTAATTCCAATAATTGAATTGAATGTGGTAAGGAATTAACATTTCCTTCCCTCTTTAAGGTTTTTGCATAGTAATTGCAAAAAGATAAATTTAATGAGGCAAATTGAAAGAGCAATTGTAAGAATGAGAAAGAAAAAAAAAGGAAAAGATCACAGAGAAAGTATAGATAGTAATAGAGAGAAAAAGGAAGGAAAAAATAGTAGAGATATATTAGGGAATTGAAAAGGAAAGAAAAATAAATTAATAAAAGGAAAAACAACTATTCTATTTTTAATTCTTTACTTTTCATTTTATGTTTATTAAAAGTTTTACTACTATTTACATTAAAAGTTTTACTACTATTTACTATTTAGTGAAAAGAAAAAAAATCAAATAAATATATACATTCATGTATCTAATATAGAATATAACTAAACTACATATCTCCTTAAAAATCGTTTCATAAAGAAATTCTTCTAATGAAAAATGCAATTCACTCGACACAACTTTTAATAAGAATATTGCATTTTGTGATTTGATTGATATATTAATTTCTTATATGCATTTAAATAAAAAGAATTGTTTCCTCTACTTGGATTGCATTTGTATATAATTATTTTAAATTATCATCATGCAAAGTACGAATAACAAAGATATATCAATTGTATTGAATATAGTGTAATTGAAAATAAATTGATTAAAAAAATTAAAGATATATCAATTGTATTGAATACCCCTCAAATTCACTTAATAAAAAAATAACTTATTAACTTTTTGCAAAAAATTAATGAAAAACTTTTTAGAAAAAACTTTCAGAAAGTTCCATGATGAAACTATAAAAAGCAACGAACGACGTGTGGAGAGCATCGAGATCTGACAATCCGAACCCGTAAATTTAAGTTGGTAACCGACCCGTAATTAGCAGCAATAAAAAAACATCCAATCACTCAAAGCCGACCTCTCGCACTTTCTCTCTCTTCACAAGCCTGTGTGGTTCTCTCTCTCTCTCTGCATTGTTCGCGTCTCATCCTCTGCGATTTTTCCTTCTCGATCCACTCATCACTGTGAGTCCAAATCTTCAAAACCCTAACATCTCTCCGTTATATCACTCTATCAGATCCTTAATTTTATTAATCGCCTCATTTTTAAGTGATGTATGTTAAGATTTAACAGTGTTTTTCTGTTATGATTTAGTGTTTTTTTTTGTGTCTGTTATAGTTGTATGTGTGAATTTTGAACTGTTTGGATGAGTTTTTTTTTTTGATGAGGCTTTGATTTGAGTTTAATTGGTTAAGTTCTTTCTTTTATCGTTTTTTTATTTGAGTTTTTTGGGGAGATTTTAGATAATTCTTATTTTTTGACTAGTTTGTTGTGTATTGAGTGTGCGATGCTGCATTGGATTGATTAGTTTGATTAATCATAAAAAAAATTGAGCTTTTGGTTCATGAGTTTGACTTTGGATTACGGAGGAGCAGTGTGGCAGTCTTAGTGCTCCTCCGTTCTGGAAAGAATGACATGGTTCAGAGTATGAGGGTAAATTCATCTAGATTTGGTGTGAATTTGACTCTGACTTCTTCAATATTTTGAAATAAATGTTTATATTTGAAAAAAATAATTTAATCACAAACTTTTATAGTTAAAAAAATGAGTAATGTTTGAAAAAGTAGTAGTCTGATAAAAAAATGCTTGACACCAAACAGTAATAGTGTTTCAAACAATTCGGGATGGGTAGCTATAAAATCTATATGTCGTCGTTATTTCTCAAGAAACAAATCTATATGTTGTTGTTTGTTTTTTGTTTTGACAAGTGTTGTGGTTTTCTTTTGCTCTGGGTTCTGTTCATCTGTAGTTGATGTAGGAGATCTTTTAATTGAGTTTTTGATAGTGTGGATTTAGAATCGTCAATTGGAAGTTGCAACTCTCTATAGAGTATGGACTGTTGTGTGTTGAATAAATTGTTTTGGCTTGGAAATTAGTCATAAGTTTCTTGTGAACAAAAGTGTCGAGCAAGTGAATTGATTGTGCGTCTGGATATATTTCTGTTGATCTTGGAATTTTGTACTCTGTTGAAGGCAACAATGAGTGACCAGGGGGATAAGACATGTCCTCTCTGTGCTGAGGAGATGGATTTGACAGATCAGCAGTTGAAGCCTTGCAAGTGCGGTTACGAGGTTTGTTAATGCTGTCTTTCCCTTACATTTTTTAGAAAGTTTTTATCTGGATTCTATCCTTCTTTTGACATGGTGGTGTTTGGTAGAACTTGCATGCACTTCGACTATCCGGACATATCTGCTGCTTCCCCACCAATACATATACTGGGTAACTTTGCCCACCCAGGCTTAGGCAGATGGGAAGGGATCACCAAGAGTTTTTTCTTTGTTGGGATTTGAACTTTGGTCTCCAAGGTTTTCACCCACTACTAAGCCACATTCTTTAGTGCTCCTTTTGAATGTATTCTTTAAGGGTAGGTCGTCAATTAGACATAACTGTTCAGGTGAATATAGCATTGCTTTAAATCTTCTGAGGGGTTAGGTTTTTGATTTCGTGAAGGGTCTACTGCATGTGCAGTTGAAAACCATGTTGTTTCGCTCTTGAATTCAGAGGCTCGAACCTCAAACCTTAACTAGTACGTATAACGCGGTTGCATTATTGTTGACTTTGCTGGTATACCTGGGAGCCTCGTGATGTACCCTTACAAATATCCATTAATCTGCTTTATTTACAACTTCAAGTTTGTTATCTCAAAATGTGTGGGTGGAGAATTTTGGTGACTGAATTCACAAAAACTAAGGCACTATGGGGAAAAAACTATATCGCCAATACCAATTAGTTGGAATATATTTTAGTCATGCCTATGTCTACTTTAGATCTTATGTTTTTTTACGAGTCTTCTAATCCTATCAGAGATTTATATGTTAGTAGGAAACATAGAGAACTTCTTGTCCTTATTTTTATTTTATATTATATGATATTGGTATGAGGATTTGTTGTATTATATTAGTGAGACATGGTTAGTCATCTGTGAGGATTCATATAGCCTAATTTCAACTTGCTTCATATAGTCCACCTCAATGTGATTTAAGGCGTAATTGATCTTTACTCTAATGGTGAATTTATTGGTAGCTGTAGGTTTTAACATTTGATACATGTTTTTGAAGATATGTGTCTGGTGCTGGCATCATATTATGGATATGGCTGAGAAGGAGAATACGGAAGGGAGGTGTCCAGCATGTCGCACTCCTTATAACAAGGAAAAGATTGTTGGCATGGCAGCAAAATGTGATAAGTAATGAGATGAACTAATTTTGCATTCTTAACACAAACTCTATCAAGAGCATGGAAATCTGTTTTTTCTGAGTCATTCATAATCTTTGGTGTTGAAAACAGGGTAGTGGCTGATATGAGCACTGAGAAAAGGTCGTCTTCTCGCAAGGGAAAAAGTAAAACAGCAGATTCTAGGAAGCAACTTAGCAGTGTTCGAGTCATTCAAAGAAATCTTGTTTACATTGTGGGGTTGCCTCTCAGTCTAGCTGATGAAGATGTATGTACGTTCGTTGTGTACGTTTGTTGTGAAATTTTCAACAACTCTCAAGAAGAAAAAAGAAAAAAAATATTTAACTATCTCCTGTTGAGTATGCCTGTTTTTCCTCCTTACTCTTTTTTATTGCTCAAAAGCAGCTTCTACAAAGGAAAGAGTATTTTTCTCAGTATGGGAAGGTTATGAAGGTGTCTATATCTCGTACAGCTTCTGGCGCTATTCAACATTTTGCAAATGATACTTGTAGTGTGTAAGTTTTGTTCTTGATACGAGTTACCTGGTTACTTGAAAGTTGACGACTGTAATAGGTATCAAAATACTTTGTATGTCTCACATAGTTGTCCAAGTTCTAAAATATTTCTTTGGCCTTTATATCCTATGACACATGTCAATGCAAGTTCCTATATATTGCTGAGAAAATAAGATGTAGAGCAAGGCCTCCGAAAAATTAACCAAAACATCTGTATCCGGTGGTATTTTTGATAAGGATCTCTACCCTAGGTTCTATTTTTCCTTCCCCTGGTGCTTTAGAGGGTCACGAAAGGATCATTGTGAACAATTTATTTGATGTCAGCCACTTGTTTGAGCCTCTTCCTTGTTTCTCAGTCTTCGCCTGGTTGCTATATGCTCTTTGTCGAGAATCATTTTTTCTTAAAGAAATTCTCTACTTTGGTATACATCTTGTATATGGGGTCCTCCATCCCATCTATAAATGTTAACTTAAATAAAAAATAAAATTATCTGCCTTGGCGAGTTCCAACTTTGCAAAAACAAATTTGACATCACACATTACTTGTGTTGATTCCTTATAACTTTCTGGCTCCGAAATTCTTACTGTTAAAAGACTGCAACCTGCAGGATCATGTGTTGAAGGTAGTGTGTCCACCGAACATCCAACCAAAATCTCACCTAGTTTGCACTGTTGAATTTTTACCCAGTGACACACCAGCCCATCCCCTTCTCTTTCTCCAATCATGAAGCCCCTTGAACCCTTGTTGTGCTTTCATCATATATTATGTTTGCTGGTTGAAATCCTCAATTCATATTTAGTCTTCAATCAAAATAAAATCAGTTAAACAAGTGTTGAAATGTTCTGTACAGATATATTACCTATTCAAAGGAGGAGGAAGCTATTCTGTGTATTCAATCTGTACATGGGTTTGTTTTGGATGGTAGACCCCTAAGGTTAGTGCGATGATTGGTTCATGTATGCAACCAACTTTGTTCGGATTTTGCATTAGCCATTTTGATTTCGTTGTTTGCAGAGCTTGCTTTGGAACCACAAAATACTGTCATGCTTGGTTGAGAAATGTGGTATGAGTTTGAATTGTAATTTGGAATAAATCATTGAATGTGAATTTGCATTTGATCCTTATATCCTAGAGTATCATAATGTAATCGAGGACTAGTTGTCTTTTGGTTCAGCCCTGTACAAATCCTGATTGTTTATATTTGCACGAGATTGGGTCACAAGACGATAGCTTTACCAAAGATGAAATCGTATCAGCTTACACAAGGTATTGGGATTATTCAGCTGATAATTCTTTTGGATGATTTAGCTGCAAAATTGATGAATAATGCAATGGCTTACTACATAACATATGTTATAGTGAACATTGAATTAGTAGGTTCATTTTCAGGGCTTTTTGGATGGGCTTATGACTTGTGGCTTATAAACCAAAACCATAAGTTAGGATTTCTAACTTATGGCTTTTGACTTATTTTTGTTTTTCGGTTTTAAAATAAGTGCTTAAAAGCACTTTTTTAATTTACCTAAACAACATAAGTGTTTAAAAGCTATTTTGACTTAAAAGCACTTAGGGGTCGTTTGGTTGCTGGTTTAAATAATACTATGTTTGATTTTGCATAAATAATACTATGTTTGATTTAGTAAGAAGGTAAATTATTCGTGTATAAAATTAATATGGTGTTTGGTTGCAATTTAGAAACTTGTATAACTAATACATTTATAAGTTATGAGGGAATTTATGTATTATCTTATGCAGGATAGAAGGTGGAATAAGTTATACTTGAATAACTAATACATGAATAATTAACCCTGCATAACTAATCCCAACATAAAATATTACATAGGTTCCTTTATAAGTAATTCATGTATTACTAATCTTTACATAACTCTAACCAGCTACCAAACGACCCCTTAGAATAAGCCAATCCAACCAGGCTCTTAGTCTTAAACACATTAGGTCTCTAGTATATATTACTTAGCTGTGCCAGTATCAGAAGACTGGACATTATCAGTCTGCATGTTTCTGTCCTATACATGTAAATGATCCCTGGATGGCTAATTAACTTGCATAGTTATTTTGAAGGAGTAGAGTTCAACAAATTGCTGGTGCCGTTAACAGTATGCAACGGCGATCAGGGAGTGTATTACCACCGCCAGCTGAGGAGTATGGCAGTAACAGCTCTGCTTCTGCAGACAAACCTATTAGTAAAAATGCTGCAACTGTAAGTTTTCTCGTTCCATTTGCTTGCCTTCTTCTTATTCTCTTCTTTGGCTTTTTCCCTTTCCTAGATTCAAATGAAAAAGAGAGTTTTCTATTGCGGGGTTGAGGGGGGTCGGTGGGATGAGAAGTCTGGTCATCGTGCTCGCGGGTTCCAGTCATTTCCATCTTTTGTGGTTATATTGGATAATTGTGATTTGCATTCATATAAGCTTACATTTGAACAAACTTTTATCCCTGTTATAAATTATTTCAGCAATATGGCGATGTTTCATTTGCAAATGTAAAATTTTATATTGTCATCTGCCATGCAGAATGCAGTACCCAGTGTTAGAGGCTCCGGCTCGCCACCAAATAGTAGCTCTGGTAGATCTGTGGCTCTTCCTGCTGGAGCTTTGTGGTATGCAATAAGCAGATACTCGTTTATTATCATTTGTATATGGTGCTATTTGTTAAAATTTGATCTTGTTTACTAGGGGAACACGTGCATCAAATAATCAACACCCACCTGCCAGTGTACCATGTTCTAATCGACCTATTAATCAGAAGCCTCAGATGTGTAACACAACTGTATTTTCTACAGCTGTTGAAAGCACATGTCAGGATTTGTTACTGCCTGCCTATGCAGGAAAGAAGGTAGTTCATGCTGAAGAAAGTGGAACTACTCAAGAGAAAGGGAAAATAGAGACTTTAGAACCTGTTAAGCACTTGTCAAAAGAACCTGTTAAGCAGCATGCAGTAGCAGATCCTCGAATCTGTACTTCTGAGAACCCCACTATTCCAGTACCTCATGCTTCTTCCCCTATGGACGGTCAGCTACATAGTGCCAAGGACAAAGATAAACATATGATACCAACCAGTAGTACAAATGCCTTTGATATTTCTGTAAAGTCTAATGGACCTGGTTTTACCAAAGATCCCAGTGATACCACAGATGTTAAGATCCAGAATGTATGCGTTAATATGTCGTTGTTGAGCGTTGGTAGACATAAAAAATCACAGGGCATCTTCATCGATCAAAATAAGGAGCCCTTGCCATCTGAATTGGCTTCTGCAGATGAGATTTGTATCTCAAAAGAAAAGTCTGACCTGAGATTGGATACACAGAGCAAAGTAACACAAGTTGCTACTCCTGAAATGGAGGATGATCTGCTGACGTTTAATGAACAGAGACATAGGGACCCTGAAGTAATTACAGAAAAAGTGTATTCACCAAATCTTTCCCTTTCTTTACGCTCCCCAGCTCAGCCTAGTGGGTATTCTCCTCAGCTGACTAATGGTGGTGGACCTGTTAGGGCTGATATGCCGGTAGACAGGAAAACTGATTTAGTATCACAGCCTTCTCACGAATCATCGACTAATGGATACCTGGAGACTGTATCGGATTGTGTGGCTGATTTGCAAACTATCAATAGAAGTTATTATCTGTTGCCTGACGAGGGTAAGATGATGCATGTGGAAAGGTTTCAAGGTGAAGCTCCTAGCGAGAACAGTAGTACTAATGTAGATATTGCAGAGAGCAGTATAATATCTAATATTTTGTCCCTGGATTTTGATCCTTGGAATGAGTCATTAACTTCTCCTCAGAACCTTGCCAAGTTGTTGGGAGAAACTGATGACCAACAAGGGTCTCTTAGGGTGTCAAGCTCAAGAAAATTAACCAGTAACCAATCAAGATTCTCTTTTGCAAGAGAAGAACCAACAAATCCATCAGCTGATTATCAACCATCTTTAAATTACATTGAGCAAAGTTTTAATCATTATCATCATGGTCATGATTTTACTAATAGCAGAAATTATCAGCTTGATAATATTGGTACTTGTAATGGTTTCTCGGTGGCTAATAATGAGGGAACAGTTGGTTTTGGCAACAGCTTTTCTCTTCTCTCTTCTGACAAGCTATCAGGTCAGTTCATGGCTCATCTTTGTAGTTCCTTCTCCCTTAACTGCATCTTATATTGTAACATTGTTTCAAGTTTTATTTTTAAGTGTACTCGTTAAAAGAACAAAAGAAATTGAAAAGTTGAGTGCCTTGGGATTAAATTTTACTGGTGAAATTTTCATAACAGTGTCCAGACCTCAGATGTCAGCACCTCCAGGGTTCTCAGCACCAAACAGAGCGCCACCCCCTGGTTTTACTTCTCATTACGAGAGAATGGAACAGAATTTTGACTCTTTCCATGGTCTGTTATTTACGAAGTCCTTTTGTGTTTTTCTACTCTGTCGACATAGCGTATGAAGATTTTAATGGTTTACGTTAAATGATTGCATTTTGCAGGGAGTCATTTGCGTGATACCTCCTCGCTGCACAATCTACATCAGGATCCACAAGTTGGAAACGTGAGTGATAGGGACATTGAATTTATGGATCCCGCTATCCTGGCAGTTGGTAAAGGGAGGCTTCCTAATGGCCTTCATCTCTCAAGCTTGGACATGTCTTCAAGTTGTCCTCCACGATCAAATACTTTTGAAAATGAGGGAAGGCTTCAATTACTGATGAAAAGATCTCTAACTCCGCATCAGAACCAGAGTTTTGCTGATACGGGGGACATGTTTTCTCTATTCAATGGTCCTTATAGAATTTCTTCCAGGGTTGTGGAGCAAACTATGGCCAACAATCAACCCCCATTTGATGGAATTTCTTCCAGGGTTCTGGAGCAAACTCTGGCTAACAATCAATCTCCATTTGACGGAATTTCTTCCAGGGTTCTGGAGCAAACTCTGGCTAACAATCAATCTCCATTTTCACAGCTCACTCTTCCACAGAGTAGGAACTCTGTCATGACAAGTGGCCACTGGGACAGCTGGAATGGGGTTCAGAGTGGAAACAGTTTGAATGTAGCGGAACTCCTCCGAACAGAAAATGTGGGCTTTAACAAGTTCTTTACAGGATATGAGGAATCAAAGATCCATATGCCCAATTCTGCCAATTTGTATAATAGAACATTCGGGATGTAATTTTGGATCAGTGGTTCTTTTGAGCTGAGTAGCTATTAAAGAATCAATGAACCAGAATGATCATGTGACTTAACTGATCTGATCTTAAGATGTTCAAATGACTAAGAAGTCGTGAGGAAGTACAACACTTTGCTCTCTGTAAGGCGAGGTTGGTTCACGACATCTGCATGAAGTTGGCTTTCAGATTGGTGAAGGAACAAACCCCCTAAATCGGGTATCCAGAAACCAACAGGTTAGCAACTTCCCAACCAAGTCTACCAACTTTCTTTGGTATACTTGTCTCCAAAGTAGGTGTAAGGTTTCAAGAAAAAGTTTAGGTGACAAAAATCAGCCATTGCTGCAGTCCTGCAGTATATTCAATGTTCTTGTCAATCTTGATGAATGCTTCTATCGTGGAGTTTCCTTCCCAATGCTGTATTGAAGTAGCTGATATCAACTTAAAAAAGATGTTTAATGATTTTCTCGCTGCTTAGAATATAATTTCTGGGACCATGTTTGTCTAAATATTTGATTTTAGTTTCAAAGATTAATTCACTCTTCTCCTGCTCCTTAAACTGACAGACGTGGCCCAGAATTATTGCTTTTTGACGAGTAATTCCTGTTTAATGTGTTTTTATATACATTGATGCCTGCTTTTGGTTTATTGATGATTTTGCCAGTTGAAAGCTGAGGTCGACGCTCAACATGGTGGTTTAGACACAGCTTCATGCTTGACTGAATCGGCAGGTGATTCTCCTGTCACTGTTCTTTGATGTGGGTGGAGAATCAAGTCATATTCACAAACTAGAATTTTTTTTTTAAAAAATAAATATTAAACACAGCTCATTTTTCTAGAGGAATAATGCTGTAGCTTGCTTGCCGGATTGCAAGTAAAATTGGGAAGATTATTTTGTGAACGAAGTTCATGTAACAACTATGAAGTGGATAAGATTACTAGTGCATTGACCAGATAAACTTTCCATCCTTTGTTGAAGGTGGGGAACTGTGTTTATTCTTCCCAGTCTCTTTCATAAAGAGAGATTGAGTTATTTTGTTAAAACTTTGTTACAATTGATATGTATTTTAGGTCTTTATTAGGGGTGTCGAAAACATGCCCAACCCGGCCAAACCCAGCTAGCTATGAATGGGTTGTGTTATTTTATTTTAATATAGTGGATATGTGTGATATTGAATTGAGTTCAAATAAATCCACATAAATCTTGAGTCAAAAGGTAACTCAGACGTGTTAAATCTAATCCAAATAAAGGGAATATTTTTTACTTGGTGATGTGGAATAGGCATTTTAGTAGATTATGGAACTCAAGGAGCTAGTGGTAGAGGTTAGAAAGGTGAATGATAGAATGTTAGCGGTTAAGCTAGTCATTGGAGGACTTATCCTGAATGTGATTAGTGCATACGCATCATAAGTATGCTTGGACGAGGACAAAAATGATTTTGGAGGATTGGAGGAGGTTGTGAGGGGTATCTCGCACACTGAAAAACTATTTATTGGTGGAGATTTCAGTGGCCATTTGGGACAATGTCAAGGGGTGGAGAAGTGCCGCTTTTGCACTTCATGAAATCTTGTGATATAATGGTAGCTAATTAGAGTTTTCCAAAGGAGGGAATCACTTGGTGACCTTCCGTAGTACAATGACAAATTATTTACTCAAAAAGTGTGATAGAAGTCTATGTAAGGACTCTAATGTTATCGCGAGTGAGTTTTTACAACCCAACATAAACTCTTGGTCATGGATTTAGAGATTATGAGGAAAAGGAGGAAGAAGACCTTGTATTATCTATTGAGGATCAATTGGGGTAGTTCGACTATTATTAGAGCTTAGGAAATCGGAGAAAAGTTAGTGGTGATGGGGCCTTGGGAGAGCAGTGGGAATGCTAGTTGTATGTGAAATAGAACAATTAATTGTATTAGGGAAGTAGCTAAAGAGGTGTTGGGAGTCTCGAAGGGTAACACTGGTGTATATCTAGGGGATTGGTGGTGGAGTGGAGCAGTTCAAGAGAAGTGGAAGCCAAAAAGGATGCCTATATAGAGTTGGTGGAGAGTAAAGATGAGGAGGAAAAGGCTTCTAAGAAAGAAGCGAAGATAGCAGTATGAAGAACTTCAATACAAAGGTGGGGATAAGAAGTTGTATAGGCTCGCCCAGGGGAGAAGTAGAAGAGCCTACGACCTAAGATCAAGTGAAGTGAATTAAAGATGAAGAAGACAAAGTATTAGTGGAAAAGGCGCACATGAAGATGATAAACATACTTTAATAAACTTTTGAATGGAGAGTGGAACAGGAATATTGTACTGGGAGAATTAGAGTACTTTGAGAACCGTTGAGATTTTTGGTATTGTAGGCATATCAAGTTTGAGGAGGTTAAGGAGGTTATTCATAGGATGAGAAACGGAGGTCGACCAGGCTGGACTTGATTGGAAGAGTTCAGGTAGGGTAGGTATGGAATGGCCAACTCTATTGTATAACGTTATTTTAGGACGTTTTAAATGCTCAAAGAATGGAGGTAGAGTACAATGATCATGTTCTATAAAAACAAGGGTAATATTCAAAATTGTAATAACTATAGGGGTGTCAATCTCCTAAGCCACACTATGAAAGTTGGGAAGAGGGTTGTAGAGATAAGAATGAAGAGGAGTGTGTCCATTACCGAGAACCAATTTGGATTTAAGCTAGGAATTCGACTGCATAAGCTATTCATTGCTTAAGAAGATTGATGGAGCAATATAAGAAGAGGAAGAGGGATTTACATATGGTGTCCATTGACTTAGAAAAGCTAGCATATGATAGTCCCTGTTAGGACAGTAGGAGACTCGAATCACTTTCCAATCTTGATGGGGTAGTATCAGGGATCAGATCTTAGCCCTTTTGGATTTGTCTTGGTGATGGATGTACTATCGTGACATATTCTAGGAGAGATGACATGGTGCGTTCTATTTGCAGATGACCTAGTTTTGATTAACAACACACACAATGGAGTTACTGATAGGTTGGGTATTTGGAGATTAAGCCCCAGAGCCTAAAAAATTCAGGTTGAGCAGGACTAAGATAGAGTACTTGGAGTGCTAATTTAGTGACGTAACCCACACAACAGATGTGGAAGTAAGGATTGAGATACAAGTCATCCTCAAGAAAGGAAGTTTTAAGTATCTGGGTCAATAATCTAATAAAATGGGAGATTGATGATGATGTTACACATCATATTGAAGCAGGATGAAAGAAATGAAAGCTCGCATCCAGTGTCTTGTGTGATGAGAATGTGTTACTAAGCCTTAAAAGTAAGTTTAAAATAGTGGTTAGATTAGCTATGTTGTATGAGGCGGGCAGGTTAAGGTCGCATGTAAGGGATATGGGAGTAACACAAATGAGAATGTTGAGATAGATGTGGGAATACTAAGAGGGATTGGATAAGAAAGGACGCTATTCAAGACAAGGTACGAGTGACTTTCTTGGTGGGCAAGATGAGGGAGGTGAAGTCGAGATGATTTGAACATGTAAAAAAAAAAAATCACAAATGTCTCAGTGAGGATGTGCGAGAGGTCGGTGATAGTGGGTATTAGGAGAGGGAGAGGTAGGCCAAAATAGTCTCGAGGAGAGGTGATTAGAAGGACATGGCTCATCTGTAGCTTACTAGGGACATGACCCTAAATAGGAAGATATGGAGGTCGAGGACAGGGGTGGAATTATACTTTGCCGTGGGTGGTCATCTGAACACCCTTCGTCGAAAAATTATTAGAAATATATATCAAATATAATATATTGTTTATATATTTCTTCATTGAACACCCCTGACAAAATTGTCGCTGCAGCTCAGTGGTGAAAGCCGTCCAGATTGGGCCTATTGTCATGGGTTCTATTCTGTGTAAATGAAATTATTTACTTAGTCTTTTTTGAATCACTCGTTATCTCTTTGATTTGTGGAGAAAGGTTTGTCAAATAACTTTTTTTATACTTTTTCTTTTTATACTATTTTTCTAAATATTAGTTTTAATATTTATTAAATAGATAAATCAAAAAGGCGTCACTCAAAAATTTTAAAAAATTTCAACATTACATTTTAAAATTTACTATTTTATGAAAGAAGAAACGTGTGTGCAGGTATAAATACACTATATACATAATTAACTAATATAAATAAATTTAATCCCACCAAACACGTATATAAAAGTGAAATTTTATAAGAAAATCTAATAATAAAAAATATAATTCAATATAAATTTTAAATCTAATATTTTTTTTATATTTGTGACTTCATTAATGTTTTCTTATTCTTTTATGTCTTCGTAACCTTTTTTGCTTTGTTGTTGCTTGGTGATTTTCTTTAATTGAATAATTTTTTTTGCTCAACTAATTCTTTTTGTAGAAATTCAAAAACACGTTTCAAGTTTAGTGTTTGGATAATATTTGCGGATAAACTACAAAGAAAAACAGTAAACCTAAATATTAGGTAGTTTGATTTAAATTTTTTAGTACTTATTGAAAGAAAAATTATGTATTTTATAAGTTTGAACACCCTTTAATCGAATTTCTGCCTCGTCACTGATCGAGGATTAAGGTAGAAGGTTAGTAGGTCGAGTATTATCTAGTTTTCCTTTTCAGTATTATCATTATCACTCTCTACTAACTTATTCTTCGATATTAGTATTATTGGTTGTTTCTTTTGCTTCAGTTATCGTATTATTTTTAGCATGACTTCTTCGACTATGTTTACTTTATATACTTATTTTTATATGTTTTACATAAGCCGAAGGTCTATCGGAAATAACTTCTCTATCTTTATACGGCAGAGATAAGACTGTGTATACCCTATCCTCTTCAGATTCTAATTATGAAATTATACTGAATATATTATTATTATGGACTGTTGATCCCGATGGAGTTTTTTTCCCTGTAAATCAGCCTGGCGCTATCTCAGATTGCTTCACAATAGGCTCCCTACTGATGAGGGCGTTGAAGAAATTCAAACTGAATATACCTTATAGATGTTCATGCAGCTCAATTTACAAGGTTGAAATCATTATGTACTTATGTCATTATGCATTAACGGCTCGTTTGACAGTTGATTAGAGTTATGCAGGTATTGGTAGTATATATAAATTAGTTATGAGGGAATTTATGTATTACTTTATGTAGGGTTTAGTTATTCATGTATAAATTACTCATGTATTCTGCATAAAATAATACATAGATACCCTCATAACTTATACATGTATTAGTTATGCAGGTTTCTAAATTACAAACTAGACGCTGATGTATTAAATTTATACATGAATAACTTTAACTAGCTATCAAACATGATTGTGTTACATAAAAATTTAACACCTATATAACTTATATCTAAACCAGCTACCAAACAATGCGTAGCTAGGTTTGGAAATATTTTGGACATATATACGGCGTTCAAACAAAAGATGGCAGCACTAGGCAACTCATTATCTCATGGTGTCTTTCCAAAACTAAAAACAATATCCACACCTCCCTTATTTGATGCCTTAGATAATCATCTATTGGGAGATTTGAAAAAGAAGCAGTTCCATTTATTACAATATCCATATGGGCAACAGAACTATCATTCATCAAGTGTATAAATGCATCAATTAGTTATCAATTCTCAAATACACAATTGTCTGCTAACTGGATTGACCTTTGTATAGTGATGTTAGCCTTGTGTATGGCATCACTATATATATATATATATTCTTTTTGTATATTAGAGTGATTCACATCACTAAGATTTATGTCCTCCCCCATGTCTTATTGTTTTGATAGTATACAGGTCTACGGTTAAGCTTAAACTTTGATATCCACCTTTGATGGACTTTTACTTAAAAAAAACTTAAGGGTCATTTGAGTTAAGAATAAATTATGCAGAAATTGTAACACAAGAGATAATAATAAATAAATTATGTTCACACCCAATTTTGACTTTTCATGTTTTTGATTAATTATTTAAACTTTTGAAATTCTAAACAAAACAAAATAAATGTTTATAAATGGTTGAGAATATTTTTATACTATTTTAGATAATATTTCGCTATTTAATTCGACAAAATATCCTCTATCTCTATATATATGGAGGGAGAAGAATTCAAAACACACTTCAACTACATTCGAATTTGTTGTTACATACTCCAATTTTGCGGAAGTCATTTTTAAGTGTATTATTTAGAATATTATCGAATGACCTAGACAACTAAGTCACTCAAAGAGAAACGAGTGTTTTCATGCGCTATTCAAAAGAAAAAAGTTTAGAGGTGTTAGAACAAGACTCTCTACTTTGCCAAAATAGGCTGTCCAAAGGTTATAAAAAGTTCTAGCACCTCTTTTCACGATTTCTATCAAAATCACGTAACTCTTTTCATTTTACTGTGGTTTTCACTTTGAATCTTCTGTATGAAGTTGTAGCTTGCAACTTGGTGGCGAAATTAATTCGAATTTCAAGCTTTTTGATGATTTATCTTCGTGGGTGTTCAAAAATATTGATGTTTTTAAAATTATCAGGTTAGTCGTGTTCTTCGTCACTAATCTAAAAGAAAAATTAAGTTTTCAGCATATTTTATTTGTTAGATTCATTAATGATCTTGTCCATGGTTTATGGCTAAATTAGAATTTTTTTCTAGTTTAAATTGGGGGTTATATGTGAGGCTGGTTAGATTTTATATTATTGTTATTTCATGTTTGTGTAGTTTATTTTTCTCCAACTATTTGAGTTTCTACCATGTTTCACCATGTATACTCACATGTTCGAATTATTTGTTGTGTAATCCAAATGTTTTTTTTAACCATTATTGTTGTATAATTTCATGTATGAGTAGTGGGTTTATATTGGTAATATTGAAATGGTATCATGGTAGGGTTTTGGATGTTAGTAGTGGAGAACCAACATATGTGGATGTAGAAATCATTGAATATATGATTGTCGATGTAGATGAGATATTTTTTTTGGAACTAAGGGACTATATTAAAGAACCAGACACACTACAAACTGCTCATTTTGTGTTAGCCCATCTACTAGTGACATTCTTGTAGATATCCAAACTGACAGGAACATTTTTGAACTTTCTCAATTTTTTGAAAATGGAGATTTATTCAAATTTATGTTTTGTCATATGGTTGATGAACTAGATGGTCGGATTACTTTGTTGGAATACATAATCCCAATAAATTTTTTTTTATTATTTTTAATAAAGAAGGGGATGATGGTATTCAAGAAAGAGATAAGGGCGTTCATTGTAATGAACTTGAAACTAGTGCAACTACTGAATCAGTAACTACTGAAACTGTTGCAACTACTCAACCAACAACAACTGAACCATCAAATAGTGAGTTCCTTGAACTTGGATCTGACCACTCCACTGAGAATAATTCTGAATTTAAACAATCTAGATCTATTCAATGAATATGAGGCTGAATATGAAAGTGATGTCTATAAAGAGTACATAAACTTGAGGCCTGAAATAAGGTCATACTAGAGAAAGAAAAAGAAGTGAAAGAGCATCAAATGACCCTGAAGAAATTTCTGTTGGTGAAATTGGTCTGGATTTGAGCTTTAATGAGACTGATGCTACTGATAGAAGTTTGAAAGATAAAGTTGCTGGTGATGAGCCAGTGTATTATAGTTCTGATGCATTTAGTGTTGAAGCAGATACAAATGATGAGTAAGGGTCAAGGGAGGATAGTAGGAGACTCATTTTTTGATAAATCTTCTAAAAAGGTAGTATGATAATTGGGGATGATTTTTGAGGATGTGAATGAGTTCAGGAAAGCTGTTACCAAATAGTCACTTCAAAAGGGTGTCCAGTCAGAGAAGCATGTCAATGAGCCCAAAAAAATTAGGGCGAGGTGTAGGAGTGGCTGCCCACGATTGTTATATGCAAGTCTTGACAAATGTAGTAGTAATTTTATGATTAAAACCTACAATGCTAAACACAAGTGTGTCAAGACCACTAAAAATTACACGTGCAATGCTAAGTTCTTGGCTGATCATTACAAGAATAGATTATTGAACAACCAAATATTAGGATATTCAAATTTTAGTAGTTGAATAGAAAAGAGTTGAAAATACACGTTGAAATAACCACTACCAGGAGAGCTAGAAGTAAAGTACTTCAAGAAATTATGGATGATCATGTATTAGAGTTTGGAAGAATACTTAACTATAGTGATAAAATGTTGAGGACTAATCCTGGAAGCACTCTTTGATGGAAGTGGTATGCTGGTGTACGAAGTTTCTATATTTTCTTTGATGCTCTGAAAAAATATTTTCTTTTTTGGGTGGCTATAGAAAGTGTGTTAGTTTAGATGATTGTTTCTTGAAGGGAGTAACTAAAGGACAATTATTGGTTGCTATAGCTAAAGATGAAAATAATCAAATATTGCCTATTGCTTGAGCTGTAGTAGAGTATGAGCATAAGAACACTTGACATGATTTTTGAAATTATTAATAAAGGATTTGGGATTAGCAGACGACAGAGATTATATAATTATATAGACATGCAAAAGGTATAATTTTTTACTTTACTTTTCTTCATATGTTTTTTTTTCCTATTGAATATTATGTGTGACTGGGTTTAATCATTTGCAGGGGCTTCTTGAAGCATTCAAAGAGCTTTTACCATAGGTGGAGCACAAGATGTGTGCAAGACACATCCTAGACAATTGGTCAAAAACATGAAAAGGTCTTCAAAGAATGAACCTATTCTGAAAATGTGTAAGAAGCACTTTTAAGGGAGAAATGAAGGCAAATCTGAGACAAATAAAGTTGCTTGGTAAGGACATTGTTGAAAATTTACTCCACTTTAAGGTGAAATATTGATGTAAAATGTACTTTAGAACTAGTGTTAAGTGTGAAAAAATAATATGTCCGAGAGCTTTAATGCATGAATTTTAGCAGCAAGGCATAAAACCATTATCTTCATGCTTAAAGTGTAAGGATGAAGGTAATGACTAGAATAGGTTAATTGAGAGAATTTGAAAATACATGGTTAACCAATATATCTCCAATGACATTGAGGGTACTAAAAAATAAAATAGAGAAGTCAATGAGATGCAATATTGAGTTTGATGGATAGAGAGGATTTGAAATTAATGATGGACCATGTCAACATACTATTGATTTGAAAAATAACACATATAGTGTAGGTCCTGGATGCTTAAGGGAATACCTTTTCCATATGCCATTGTTGCCATATTTTATAGAACCACTTGTCTTTGTTGATTGTTGCTATAGTAAGGAGATTATTGGAGTACTTACTGTTATCCTTCAACCAGTTACCAATATGAAAATGTGTCCTGAGTTTAATAATCATCATGTTGCACCATTAATTATTAAATCTATGCCAGGCAGACCAAGCAAGGTTAGTATGATAGAGGCCACTGAAACAAGAAAATGTGATAAATTATTAAAAAAAGGAGTTTACATGACTTGTACTGATTGCCATGGTAAAAATCATAACAAAAGAGGTTTTTCTTCAAATGTATGTACTTTTATATTACCTTTTATCACAATTAGTAGTCAAGAAATGAATATGTGACTATATTTTTTAGTTTTGCAGAATTCTACTGAAACAAGTAATGTTGTTGGACAAATGATATTGCCGGAACAAGTAATGTGTTGGACCATTGATATTGCTGGAATAAGTAATGCTACTACTGCACCTTCAAAAGCCAGGGGAAGGCCAAGAAAGCCATTAAGTACTTTTGAAGCACCTGCAAGAGGTAGAGGAAGGCCAAGAAAAGCAACAAGTACTTCCAAAAGACCTACTAGAGCCAGGGGACGGACAACAAAGGATTCTAGTACTTCTGAAGCCGTTGAAGCACCTGCTAGAGGCAGAGGAAGACCAAGAATAACACATGTTAGAGGCATGGGAATGCCAAGAAGGACATCTATTACTTCTGAATAGTTTGAAATTCCAACTAGCTATAATGCACCTATTATTGCTAAATCTAATATAGGCAGAGAAGGACCACCAGTTTCATCTATTGCATATGTTGATCAATCATATTAGAAAAGGAAAGAACAACCCCATATAAAAGGCCTAGGACAGTTGGAGTTGGTGTATTTGTTGCCGAAGTTAGGTTTACAACATATATTGTAAGTGTTGAAAATTGGGGTAAAGTTTTAAGTTTGAAATGTAGTTTATTAACTATCTTTATTTTTTTTTGTCTACAACATGACCTGCCGAGTAGTAGGATATTAGACACCGGTGCAAGAAAATCTATAAGGTTAGTTGAGGTCATTGGGGATCTTGGTTTCAAACCAAGGACTGGAGTAAGGTGGAAGGGCAAAGCAAAAATCGCAACAGGCCAGCTTGAAGAGTAAACGTGTTTGAAGTGGACTAGGACAACAAAAACCTACCTTATAAATAAATGACAAGGTGAAAGAGAAGGGTTGATGATTGCAAGAAGAAATTTATATATCTTTGGAGAGCAGTAGTCATTAAGAGTTGTAAAAAGAGAGACAATAAAAAATCTTTTATACGTTCTAAAGAGTGAAAAGATTGAATCTATACTTTGCGTTTAATTTGGTATTTTGAGAAAAGCACGATTGTGAAGTGCTTGTGAGATAGTCTAGACTAGAAGTCATAGACTGCGTAGTGCATGTTGATTGGAGTAAATCAATGTGAGTGAGGTACTAGATTTAGTCTCTTTGATTATCGAATTGTAATCTAAACTCGCTCTTTAAAGTTTAATGAATTTGATTGAAAATCCTCTTCTATAGGTCGTGGTTTTTACTATAGGACATCTATTACTTCTGAATAGTTTGAAATTCCAACTAGCTATAATGCACCTATTATTGCTAAATCTAATATAGGTAAAGAAGGACCACCAGTTTCATCTATTGCATATGTTGATCAATCACAGAAAGGGAAAGAACAACCCCATATAAAAGGCCTAGGACAGTTGGAGTTGGTGTATTTGTTGCTGAAATTAGGTTTACAACATATATTGTAAGTGTTGAAAATTGGGGTAAAGTTTTAAGTTTGAAATGTAGTTTATTAACTATCTTTATTTTTCTTTGTCTACAACATGACCTGCCGAGTAGTAGGATATTAGATACCGATGCAAGACAATCTATAAGGTCAGTTGAGGTCATTGGGGATCTTGATTTCAAACCAAGAACTAGAGTAAGGTGGAAGGGCAAAGCAACAATCACAACAGGCCAGCTTGAGGAGTATACGTGTTTGAAGTGGACTAGGACAACAAAAACCTACCTTATAAATAAATGACAAGGTGAAAGAGAAGGGTTGACGATTGCAAGTAGAACTTTATATATCTTTGGAGAGCGGTAGTCATTTGAGAGTTGTAAAAAGAGAGACAACAAAAAAACTTTAATAGGTTCTAAAGAGTGAAAAGATTGAACCTATACTTTGTGTTTAATTTGGTATTCTGAGAAAAACACGATTGTAAAGTGCTTGTGAGATAGTCTAGACTAGAAGTCATAGACTGCGTAGTGCATGTTGATTGGAGTAAATCAATGTGAGTGAGGAACTAGATTTAGTCTCTTTGATTATCGAATTGTAATCTAAAATCGCTCTTTAAAGTTTAATGAATTTGATTGAAAATCCTATTCTATAGGTCGTGTTTTTTACTATCTTGAGCAAGGAGGTTTTTCCTGGTAAATCTGTGTGTCTACTGCTTTACCTAACTTGTGTAACCGGTGATTGAACCTGGTTCAGTTTATTAGAGTATAACTGGTGGAAATTATTTTAGTTTTCCTTGAGACTAAACCATTATATCTTGCATATATGTTCGCATGACTTTTTATTAGTTTATTCCTTAGAGATTAAGCTCATTTGCACAGTTTCTAACTAAAGCATTTTAAAGCAGTTTAAGAAAGGGAATACTCACAAAAAATAGAACTATTACCTAGAATATCAAGACGATTTGAGAAGACATAAAATAAAATAAAATAAAAATGAAATTAGGTGTGATTGACTCGAGAGAAACAACAGTAATTAGACAAATAAACAATTTATTGAACCTTGAAAATTTCAAGTACAGTGTCACAGGTGAAAAATCACTGTTTTATTCTTGTTTCTTATATTTGTTGTACTAAAGGAATGTTTGCATCCTTTAGTCCATCTTCAAGGATTCAAATTATTTTGCGATTGCTCGATACTTGCTGCAAAAAATAAAGATAATAACGTATTAGAATATGGAAACGTTTCTATAATTAGGTTAATTAAATTGTAGTAATTACACATAAATTTATACGATAAACATTAATTGATATGCTGATCGATAATAATGACTCTAAATATGTTTGCACCAATGTTTTGAAGTAGCTAGTAATTGCATAATTATAATTATTTATAAGGTAATAACATGTATGATAAACACTAATATGTTACAATAGGCTCAACTACACATAATTAGTGTAAAACTTTGTTAAGTTGTCTGTGTATTTAACTTAAATTCAGTAAAACTGTAACTAACATGCTATAATTATCACATGTTAAAACTAAAGTAAAAATAAAGTGTAAAGAACCTTTGTATTACCAGGGAGAAAATAACAAAAATGGTGTCTTATGTTTTAGGGTAGGTTTAAAATAATCAGTATGTATTTAATATTTTTGGTCATTTAAGTTTATCAATATTTTACACTTCAAGTCTCCGTCAAATATTAATTTATCGAACTAATTTTTCTGTTAGATTTGACGAAAGTTACAAAGAAAAAACATAATTAACTGTAAACACCAAAAAAGTCTCATCAATTCTTAAATATACAACACAAAAAGCTATACTAGACACAAAAAGCCAAAAAGGTATAAAGCAAAATATATAGCAGGATTTTGCACTTTCAAAAACTTGCGTGAGACTCTAAAAATAAATTAAAAATAACATAAACTAAATAAATTTCACCTCTAAATGTGAGTTCCGGCTAAAAAACATTCATGATTTCCCTCAAATCTAACAGACAAAGTTCAGTAGAGAGACTAACTTGTACTTGAATTTCTTATTTATAATTAACTTACTATATATCACGCGTTAAAATTATATATTTACTGATGGTGCAAAAAAAATATTTACCTTTGATCAACCTATCACCACATCCATTTTCACACTTCTGTGGACAACTAGTGTCTATCAATCCTAAAGCCCTACATATCTTCAGACATTCACTGTAGCAAACTCTGAAGTCATTTGTGTTAGCTTTAAGTGCTTCTTTATATTTTTCTTTCTCTGTCAGTGTTGGAGGCATGCACAGTTAACATAACCATGCACAAGAGAAACACTGCAACAAGCTTCTTTGATGACTCCATTGTTAATTTTTTTTAAAAAAAATAAAATAATATATGTGTTTCGCTTTTCGCTTGTTGTTATGTTTTTTCTTTTATGTGCTTGTTGCATTGTGTTTCTTTTTGGGATGATTTGGTTAATGTTATTGAATCTCCTATTTATAGGTGTTTTGGAACATGAAATACCTCAAATTAAAGTGGTTGATAGTCAATTTTGTAGGAAATTTCTGGTTGTGCTTGTGTTTTTTGTGTCTTTTGGTTGGTAATCTAGGATACATAGTAAAGCACTACGCTTTCAAAAATATCAAGATTATTTCTAAATTAAATTACAAGGTCATCTTTCACTCTGTTTCCTTTCCAATAAATATGTTTTGAACATGGACTTTCCACGAAAAAACTTAGGCATAATATATAAATAGACACTCAAATTTGACTTCAACTGGCCATTAAGCACTCAAACTTTGAGAATGCACATCTAGACACATCAACTTGGTTTCACTGTGTCAATTCATGAGCACTACAACTTACAAGATGATCATCTAGACACCTCAACTTGGTTTCACTGTGTCATCTACCACGTCAGCATCGTGTGCCTATAAGACATAGTGGGGACTAGTTGGAGTACTTAGTTGTCAGTTGAGACCAGGTTGAGGTGCCTAGATGTGCACTCTCAAAGTTTGAGTGCTTAATTACCAGTTGAGGTCAAGTTTAAGTACCTATTTATGTATTCTAGACTAGTTGCCATGTAAAGTTTTGCTAGTTTGGCAAGTAAGGTTGCAACTGAAGCTTACTTTTTATGGCAACAAGGGCGACACTTAAGCCTACTTTTTGTGGCAACAAGGGCGACACTGAAGCCTACTTTTTGTGGCAACAAGGGTGACACTGAAGCCTCTTCTTTTAAAAAAATAATAAGAATTAATTGGCTATTGTATTCCTACTAATTCGCCCAAAAATATTTACATTATAAGTAATTTTACAAATAACAACAATACCAACATATCCAATTTAATTTCACAAAGTAAAATATGGGAGGAAACACTACCAAGTACACTTAAAACAAAATCCCATAGGAACTTTTCATTACAAAAATCTTATACCGGTGTTAAAAAAGGTTGGACTAGTTTAATTTCTATCAAGAGACTTTATATAAAGTACTCTCCAGCTGATCCTCCCTTTTTCAATTAGTTCATTTATATACGCAATAAAGTTTACAGTACTTCATAATACATTATAACTGCGTGTATATATATNTCTTGAAATTCCTTGATAAACTTATTTTTGCTTGTAGAAGAATCTTGTCTCTATATATAAACATAATATTTGCAGTCTACTATTGATAGTGAAAATTCTCCAACCTTTTGATTTTATTGTACAAATTATCCACTGATCGACCAGCTAAGTTAGTTTCACGATCCAAAATTTCATTGAGCCATAAGGACACCCACCATCTCTATAGAAATCCCCCGTTCCTTTATTAACCATTTAATAATATATACTATAAAAATAAATGCGAAATAAGCATCTAAAATTTCATACAGAATAAGTCATTCCCAAAATAATTAGAATTGCGGAATAAAAAGAGTCAACAACTCCAAAATGTGGTGGCACTAGGACAAGAGCATCTATGAATACCAAACAAGTCTGAAATCTAAAAACCTGATATTCACCCCACCCACCTGATGGTAGTCTCGAAACACAGATCTTTAGCTACATTTTCCCCCTTTTCACTACACTTAAATTTCGTTTGAGCAATAATGTTAGTACGTTATACTTATTACATGAGTTTCATTGGGTAGGAATTGATTCCGAGCTAAGAAATATTTTTGTAGCTAAAACGAATACTTTGGTACTTTGAATTATGAGTAAAAGTCTAAGAAATTTAACTGGGGTTGAGAACAACATATGTGTTAAAAAATTGAACAAAAAATTGTCGCTGAGAAAAATAGTCTACCTCTGTGCGGGGCACATAGCGGTAGGCAAAAAATGAGGTGGCAAGGTTTCTGTAAAATAAACCTACCTTTACGCGGAGCCCATAGGAGCAGGCTTATTTCAAGCCGAAATTTCTTTTTAAGCCTTATTAGGGTTTTTTGGTCCCGGGTTAATTATTTATAGATGGTATAAATACATTAAAAACATGAATTTGAAAGGACTTTTGACCACTAATCGATTCAATACACGAGTTTGGATTGAAAGTTTGTTGTAATGTATTCTAGTTTTCATCCCTTCTTATAATGTGTTCATTTTTAATTATGGAGCATAGTTTTTGGGAGGATTATTTAGCATTGAGATTGGTAAATAGTTTAGATAAAACCCGAAGCCTCAGAACTATGTAGCCAGTGTAAATTAGGATCGTGTTGTTGATTTGGCAACTCCTTAGACAGCCCCTGGTTAGGGCTTTGTATAGATCCACAGTTTAATTCATCCTCTGCCCTAGCAAGGCTTTGGATAGCTCTACCAAAGTGACTAGAAGTTGGACATCATGTGCTCATTCATCGTGTATGTCAGTTAAGAAAAACTCCCAACTAAAGTTATACATATATACATGTATTTCCAGAGCGTATACTGATGCATAGTTTTAATTACATAATTGTTTACACACTTTTATACTTGTGTTTTATTGCATCATTCAGAGTTTCGATTCAGTTATTTAGTTCATTCAATTTAGAGATTCTATTGGTCTGTTGTTTCATTTAGCTATTTTACATACCATACATTTAAACGTACTAACGCCATTTGGCACTGCGTCTTATTATGAGGCAGATTCAGGTAGACAGGTTCGACAACAGAAACACTCATAGGATCTTCATTATCCAGCTTTGGAGGCCTCCCAATCTCTGGAGGACTCCATTTATAGTTTTATTTTTAGTAGAGCTTGTGGTAGCCGTGGGAGCTTTGTCCCGGCACCTATCTTTCAAACTTAGAGGCTTCATAGACTAGTTAGAGAGTTGAGTTATTGATGTTACTTATTAACATTCTTTTCAGTTGTAGTTAAAAGATTTTATCTTCTCTAAAAGTTGAGCTCATCACAGTTATTGCTTCTGCATATGTTTATTGTATTATCAGCTAGTAGTAAGACAGACCAAGGATTCGCTTGGACAATTCGTGGTCTGAGTGTCAGTCACGCCTATGGTGTAGGTTCGAGGCATCACAAACTTGGTATCAGAACTTTAGGTTTAAGAGTCCTAGGATGTCTATGAAGCCTCGTCTAATAGAATACTTTTTATAAGTGTAAAATGCGCCACACTTACAACAGGGAGGCTATAGGGTGTTAGGGAATACCACCCTTCTTCTATTCGCGTTTTTTTCATTCAAGAAAATCTGTATTAAATTTAGTTTGCTATTTTGACACAGAATTTTACATTTTTGGTTATGTAGTTATTAGTTAATTAGGATGTTGGTCCATGAGATATATATTTAATTTTGAATTAATTAACATGTGTGTTTTAGTTCCTTTACATAAGAAATATATGATATATGAATTATAATTTAAAGTATATCTAATACCACAAAATTTTCTAAGATCGGACCCAAGGGTTGAAACAAAGAAAACAGGAGAATTCGCACCAGGTCACAGAGAGACTCATCAGGTGACCTATTAAGTCACTTGACGAATCGTCCAGTGACCCATTAAGTGTGTGATAAGTTGAAAGAATGAGATTTGTTCTAGGCCTTGACGGGTGGGGCGACGAGTTGTCATGTCACCCATGAGCCGTGGTGTCTCTCGTTAAATATGTGAGGGATGAATTCGCAGCGTTGGCAACAAATGGAAGGACGAACCGTTATGCACCTAACGACTCATCAAGTGGTCCATGAGGGGAGGAAGTTC
The DNA here is from genome assembly GCA_018107945.1 of Datura stramonium. NCBI lineage: Eukaryota > Viridiplantae > Streptophyta > Magnoliopsida > Solanales > Solanaceae > Datura > Datura stramonium. The sequence continues at coordinate 167,165 of JACEIK010001410.1, forward strand.
AGTGAATGGAAATTTTCCAGTGAAGGTAACAAGAGAGGGCCACGAATCATCAGTGGTCCCAATGACTCGTTAGGTCCCTCATGGTAACTGGCAATATCATTTTTCCTGCGAAATTAGTAAGGGTATTTTCATAAATTCTATGCTCCTAAGCCCTAAACTACGCCATTTTCAACGCTGAAAGAGGTGTTTTAAGGTGGGTTTAAGCCTATTCTAACCATTCCGCTCCCATACATGCAAACCTATACCTCTCCATTGAAGATCAAGCCTAGAACCTTCCAAATTCTTCTCAAATCTCTTGGGCTTTCAAGGTCAAGTGTAGATTCATGTTATCCAGGTATGTCGGGCTATGAATGAGATATTCTTTCACTATCATGCCCAAATTCTGCTCAATTCTATGAATTCAAGTTCTAAATCAAGTTCATGATCTCATGGGATTTTAATTTAATTTTATGAAATTCTCAATGATTTATTTATGGGTTAATCCCCTTCATGTTTCAATGTATGTTTTAAGATTTATGGGTAGATCTTATACCTATTTTAAATATAAATTCATGATTTTAAGTTTTAAAAAATTATGCCCAATTATGCAAGTTTCATAAAAAATCAAGTTTATAATTCATGATTTTAAGTATGATAGATACCTAGCGTGAATGAATGTTTACAAATTACCTATGTATTAATCCATGATTTTTCTTACGAACTTTATTTCAAGTATGCATGATATTGAGATTTTGGGTAAGCCCACTCAAGTTAAGTATGTTTTCATGATTTAGCAAAGGCTAACAAGATCAGCTTATCATATGTTTTGGAATCAAGACTCTCACTACAACTTATGATATGTTTTGGAGTCAAGACTCCCAATGTTTAGATTTTCAGATTATACATGTGATTATGATTTCAGCTTCTTTGAAAAACAATGGGAGCACTATGCATGTTCTTAGGAGTAGTGTCTAGCACCGAGTAGACTTGGGGTTCCAAGGTTCCTCGGTTTCAAAACTAAGCGCCAATGTAGATTTTTATATTTATATTTGGAACCTCTCAAGAGAGTTTTCCCTTGTCCCAAGGGGCTTTCATCTTGATATCGATATCATCATAGCATCCTTAGCCCTAATAAGATTTTGGACGGCTCTGCCACTTGAGTGTGATAGTTAGGACATCACGTAAGCTTTATCGTAATGGTGTCGGTTATGATGAGTCTCCCATTGTTCCTCATGATTTCAATTATGCATATTTATGACTTATGATATTATGTTTTCAGCAGGTTTGACCCAATGATTAGTTTACAAGCTTTTACTTATGATTTCAATTATGGCAAGCCATATGATTCTACTCAGCTTTGGGTCATTCAATTCAGATATGAGATTCAGTTTATGATTATTCATGTTTTTAGATATCAGCATGCATTCGTTACTCATATGATCTTATGATATATGTTATGTGCATGATTTCAGTTATACTTACTCAGCCCGTTTTACTTACCTTACATACTCAGTACATTCCAAGTACTGACCGCATACTCTATGTTGTATCGTTTCATGATACAGGTTCAAATGCTCGGACTTAGTTCCATCATTAGCTAGTCTCTAAAGAATGAACCAATAGTGGTATTTTTTGATTAATGAGAAATTAAAAATGCTCGGGGATGGAAATGAGGGAATGTCTACAATACCTGGATTTAATCAGATGCAATTTGAAGGATTTTGTAGGTTCCATCCTTCAACGAACCTCAAATTATTGAGTTAGTTGGAGATGTTTTCCCATCAGCTCTTCAGTTATATCAGAGGCTTTTCAGACAAGATGTAGAACTTCAATTTTTGTCAATATTGACACTGCATGGTTGTTATGTATTTCAGACATTTGCTTATTCATGTTTTTAGTTATCAGTTTTCTCTTTGAAGTATGTGTTTTAGCTATCATGTTCATACCATGGGCAGACTTGGAGCCATTTGTGATTCTAGGATCCGTGTCTTAGTCTGAACCTATGTTTGGGTCATGAAAAACTTGGTATTAGAGAAAAGGTTCATAGTTTCCTAGGGTGTCTGGAAGCCTCATTGAGTAGAGTCTTTTCCACGGGTGTGAAGTGCGCCATACTTATAAGGGAGAGGCTACAAGAAGTTTTAGAAAAATTTCCTTCTTTCATGATCTATGTCATATGATGAAGTACCTCTCTATCCTTCTAACACATGCTATACGGATTTGCATAATCATGCCTCCATGCCGAGTAAATGGTAGAAGGAACGAAAATGACAATGGAGATGGGCACCAACAAGCCCTGCCAACACCTACAGGTCCTTTGCCCGAGCAAGTCTCTCATGTCGAGTTTAGAGTGGATTTTTAGATGTTGGCACAAGCTTTGACCACTTAGGTCAACCAGCAGGCGGTGACCCATGTCCCTTAGAATGGGAGCGCAGCGGCAGCTCGAGTTTAGGATTTCCTCAGGATAAATCTATCTAAGTTCCTTGGGTCAAAAGTGGGTGAGAACCCGCATGAGTTTTTTGAGGCGGTATAGAAGATCACCCAGATTATGGGGGTAATGGGAGAAGAGAGCACAGACTTAGCCTCCTATCACTTGAAGAGGGTTGCTTATATTTGGTACCTTCAGTGGAGGGATAGTAGAGCAGTAGGCGTTGTTCCCATGAGCTGGGATGAGTTCATGACTGCCTTCTTAGACAATTCTTCCCTAGGGAGTAGAGGGAAGCAAAGGCAGTGGAGTTCGTCAACTTGAGGCAGAACAATATGACTGTGCAAGAGTACGGTTGTCCAAGTATGCAGTGGAGGTGGTTGCGGATTAGAGAGCCCATATGAATAGATTTGTGTATGGAGTATCAGACTCGCTAGTTAAGGAGTGTAGGACTGCAATACTGATATAGAGACCTAGACTTCTACCGATTGGTTATATACGCCAAGCAGATAGAGGCAGATCAGATGAAAGAAAAGGAGAGAGAGGCCAAGAGAGCTAGGATAGGCAACTTTGGATTTTCCCAGCAGAGGCCCAGTGGCGGACATCGTCAGTGGTCCCATCAGAGATCATCAACCCCAGCACAGTCGATAGCTAGTGTGCCGTATAGATCTAGGCACAATCAGAGGGGAAAGATGTCAGGCTCTAGAGGTCAGGGGGCATGCCAGTAGAGCTCAACATTCTAGTTTGAAGCAAGTGTGGTAGGAGACACACCAGAGAGTGCCTAACTAGTTCAGGTGCGTGTTTTGGGTGTGGGAAGCCCGTCCACATGATCAGAGATTGCCCTTTAGCCAAATAGGTCCATGGTAGAGGTTGTGACCTAGCCACTAGTTCAGCAGCTCCACACACACGCTCATCTCAGCAGGGTGCATCCACTAATGCAGGTGGTGGTCAGCGTTAGAACATATTTTATGCCCTCTTATCTCATCAGTATCAGGAGGTCTATGCAGATGTGGTCACTAGTATATTACGAGTATTTCATCTTGATGTATATGCATTGTTAGATCCAGCGGCTACTTTATATTTTGCGACGCCTTATGTTGCTATTAGTTTCAGAGTCAGCCCCAAAATCTTATCAGAATCCTTCTCAGTCTCTACTCCAGTTGATGACTCAGTTATAGCTCGACGAATATACAGAAATTTCCCTGTCATAGTCCTTCTGAAAGTCACCTCAGCTGTTTTATTAGAGTTAGACATTATTGATTTTGATATTATCTTTGGTATGAATTAGTTGCATGCATGTTATGCCTCAGTGAATTATAGAACCCGTACGGTAGAATTTTGATTTTGGGTGAGCTAGTGGCTTAGCTCTTTGAAGCAGATGTTTAAGGAAGTTTCAAAATGCTTACTCGAAAGAGTAAGGAAGAAGAGCTGTGTTTATTTAAGAGAAATCAAAGCTCTTGGGTAAGAAGGCAGGAAGAAGTTCACACCAGGATTGAAGAAGCTGGTTTGATAGAACCAGGGTCAGCGAAAGACGATGGAAAAGGCTGCTTGTAAGCGTGATCCTCTATTCTCTCTCTTTCTATCATCAGAGAATCAATCTCGTAGCCTAGTTACGTAGCAGGCTCAGAGCCTTTTGATGGAGAAAGAACCGCGCTGATCTCACTTAAGCACTCGATGTCACAAATAGCAATAAGAAGGGGCAGGGTTAAGGATCACTCACGTCATGGGCAGCAGATCCGACGAGCTCAAATTCCACTAAAAAGAGAGGCTCGACCTCAACCCTAAAATGAAAGGGTAGTTTAGTTGTGCATGAAGGTCACTTTGTTTCCTACTTTAAGGCTAGAATGATGATTTTCAAGGGTTGCGTGTACCATCTAGTTCGGGTTAAGAATGCAACGTCTGAAACCTTGAACCTCCAATCAGTCTCTATAGTATGTGACTATCTAAAGGTGATCCCAGATGATCTACCAAGAGTCCCTTCCGAGCGAGAGATCGACTTTGGTATCAACCTTCTTCCTGATACACAACCTGTATCTATTCATCCTTACAAAATAGCTCCAGCTAAGCTAAAGGAGTTGAAAGAATAGTTTAAGGATCTCTTGGATAAGGGCTTCATCATTCCTAGCAAGTCCCCCTAGGGTGCACCGGTTCTCTTTGTTCAAAAAAAGGATGGGTTTCTTTGTATGTGCATTAACTATTGGCAGTTGAATAAGGTTACAATCAAGAACAAGTATCCCCTCCCTAGAATTGATGACTTGTTTGACCAACTTTAGGGTGCTAAGTGATTCTCAAATATAGATCTCAGATCCGGCTATCATCAGCTCAGAGTTAGGGAGAGTGACATTCCAAAGGCAGCTTTCATGACTCGGTATGGTCACTATAAGTTTATAAGTATGTCTTTTGATCTAACGAATGCTCCAACAGCTTTCATGGATCTAATGAACAGGATGTTCAAGCCATATTTGGATATGTTCATGATTGTCTTTATAGATGATATTCTCATATATTCTGGGAGCGAAGAGGAGCATGCCGCTCGTTTGAGGATTGTGCTATAGACTCTCAAGGATCGTTAGCTATTTGCTAAATTCAGCAAGTGTGAGTTCTGGTTAGATTCAATAGCATTTTCGGGTCATGTAGTGTCTAGCGAGAGTGTATAGGTGGACTCTCAAAAGATAGAAGGTGTGAAGAATTGACCTAGGCCGGTTAATCCTTCGTATATCAGGAGTTTCTTGGGTTTAGTTGGCTACTACCTGAGGTTTGTTGAGGAAATTTCATCCACTGCAATATCATTGACTAAGTTGGCCCAAAAGAAAGTTAAATTTTAGTGGTCGGATGCCTGTGAGAAGAGTTTTCAATAGCTAAAGGCTCGACTCACTACAACCTCGGTATTGACTCTACTAGAGAGTACAGATGGTTTCGTTGTGTACTGTGATGCCTCTAGGATTGGTCTTGGTTGTGTATGCCTCTAAGCAGTTTAAGACTCATAAGAAGAATTATCCGACACATGACCTAGAATTGGTAACAGTTGTGTTTGCATTGAAGATTTGGAGGCACTACTTGTATGGGTGCATGTAGATGTGATCACGGATCATAAAAGCCTTCAGTATGTGTTCACTCAAAAGGACCTGAATTTATGACAAAAGAGGTGGTTAGAGCTTCTTAAGGACTATGACATGGGTGTCCGTTATCCTCCGAGCAAGGCCAATATAGTGGCGGATGCTCTTAGTAGGTTATCCATGGAGAGTGTGTCTCATGTCGAGGGTAGGAGAAAGGAGTTAGTAAAGGATGCCCATAGGCTTGCTCGTTTAGGGTTCTCCTTGTTCACTCGACAGATGATGGTGTGATTGTTCAAAATGGGTTAGAATCTTCATTGGTGACCAAGGTCAAGGCTAGGAAAGATGAGGATCCTGTTTTAATGAATCTAAAGGAAGCTGTCCAAAATCAAAAAGTGGAGGTCTTCTCCCAAAGAGGAGATGGTGTACTTCGTTATTAGGGTCGTTTATGTGTTTCAGGTGTTGACGACTTGAGAGATCAGATGTTGAGTGAGGTTGATGTCTCTCGGTATTCTATCCACCCAAGTGCCACCAAGATGTACCATGACCTATAAAAAGTCTACCGGTTGAATGACATGAAAAAGGACATAGCAGAATTTGTGGCTAAGTGTTTGAATTGTCGACAATTGAAAGTCGAGCATCAAAGACCTAGAGGTATGTTGCAAGATATTAGTATCCATACGTTGAAGTGGGAGGAGATCAATATGGACTTCATCACAGGGTTGCCTCGCACTCACCGACAATATGTCTCTATATGGTGGTTGTAGATAGACTGACCAAAATAGCTCATTTCTTACTAGTCAAAATTACTGATTTAGCCATGGATTATGCTAAATTGCACATTTGGGAGTTATTTAGGTTGCATGGAGTTCCCTTTTCCATCATATCAGATAGAGGTACTCAGTTTACCTCTCTGTTTTGGAGATCGTTCCATAAGGGACTTGGTACTCATGTCAAGCTTAGCACGGCTTTTCACCCACAGACAGATGGGAAGGCTGGCAGACCATTTAGACTCTCGAGGATATGTTGAGAGCATGTGTGATTGAATTCATAGGTAGTTAGAATGATCATTTACCTTTTATCAAGTTTGCTTATAACAACAGTTACCACTCTAGCATTCAGATGGCTCCGTTTAAGGCTCTTTAATGGTAGAGATGTAGATCACCTATTGGTTATTTTGAGTTAGGTAAAGCTATGTTGGTAGGGCCATATTCTGTTCATGAGGCTATGCATAAAGTTCAGCTTATAAGGGAAAGGTTGAAAACTGCTCAGATTCATCAAAAGTCATATGCTAATGTGAGGAGGAGAAAACTGAGTATGAAATTGATGATTGGGTGATTTTAAAGGTGTCTCCCATGAAGGGAGTGATGAAATTCGGAAATAAAGGGAATCTTAGTCCTCGATATGTTGGTCCATACAGGATTTTGAGACATGTTAGCAAGGTGGCCTATAAGTTGGAGCTACCAGCGTAGTTGGCCTCGGTGCATCCAATTTTCCATGTATCATTGTTAAAGAAGTGGATTAGTGATCTGACTTTGGTTGTCCCGATGGAAAGCACAGGTGTGAAGGATAGCCTTAGTTATGAGAAGGTTCTAGTTAAGATACTTGATCATTATGTTCGGAGGTTGAGGAACAAATAAGTAGCTTCGATGAAAGTCTTATGGAGGAATCAGCTTATTGAACGAGCTACGTGGGAGGCCGAAGAGGATATGATGGCTAGATACCCGCATTTATTCTCTTCCGACTCAGTTTTAACATGAGGTATCAGTTTACTTCTTAGTATTCTATTCAGTTTTATGTCTAGTTCATGTCTCTCAGTTCCTTTCACGCCAATGCATGTATGTGCAATTCATGAATTCAGTTCAGTCACGTATATCTGTTCGGAGTCAGTCACTCCATTGGTTTTCAGCTTTAGATGTTTAGCATTTGGGATTGCAGTTTCTTTCCCCAGTTATCCAGTATGTTTACCCATATTCAAGGACGAATGTTCCCAAGGGGGAGATATTGTAATACCCCAAAAGTCTCTAAGATCAGACATGAGGATTGAAATAGAGAAAACAGAAAAATTCATACCAGGTCACAGAGCGACTCGTCAGGTGACCTGTTAAGTCACTTGATGGATCGTACAGTGACCCGTTAAGTGTGTGCTAAGTTGGAAGAACGAGATTTGTTTTGGCACTTGACGGGTGGAGCGACGAGTCGTCATATCACCCCATGGGACGTGGTGTCTCTCATTATGTGTGTGAGGGATGAATTGATAGTGTTGGCAACGGATGTAGGAACGAATTGTCATGCACCTAACGACTCGTCAAGTGGTCCGTAAGGGGAGGAAGTTAAGAGAATGGAAATTTTCCAGTGAAGGTAACGAGAGAGGACCACGAGTCGTCAGTGGTCCTAACGACTCATTAGGTCCCTCGTGGTGACTAGAAGTATCAGTTTTCCTGCGAAATTAGTAAGGTTGTCATAAATTATAAGCTCCTAAGCCCTTAACTACATCATTTTAAGCTCTGAAAGAGGTGTTTTAAGGGAGGTTAAGTCTATTATAACCATTCCCCTCCCATGCATGCAAGCCTAGACCTCTCCATTGAAGATCAAGCCTAGAATCATCCAAATTCTTCTCAAATCTCTTGGGCTTTCAAGTTCAAGTGTAGATTCAAGTTACCCAGGTATGTAGGGTTATGAATGGGAGTTTCTTTCACTCTCATGCTCAAAATTCTCCTCAATTCTATGAATTCAAGTTCCAAATCAAGTTCATGATCTCATGGGGTTTTAACCCAATTTTATGAAATTCTCTATCATTTATTTATGAGTCAATCCCCTTCATGTTTAAATGTATGTTTTAAGATTTATAGGCAGATTTTATACCTACTTTGAATATAAATTCATGATTTCAAGTCTTAGAAAATTATGCCCAATTATGCAAGTTTCATAAAAAGTCAAGTTTATGATTCATGATTTCAAGTATGAGAGATATCTAGCATGAACGAATGCTTACAAATTACCTATGTATGAATTCATAATTTTCCTTATGAAGTCTATTTTAAGTATGCATGATATTGAGATTTTGGGCAAGCCCGCTCAAGTTAAGTATGTCTTCATGATTTAGCCAAGGCTAACAAGATCAGCTTATCATATGTTTTGGAGTCAAAACTCCCACTACAGCTTATGATATTTTTTGGAGTCAAGACTCCCCATGTTCATATTTTCAGATTATACATGTGATTATGATTTTAGCTTCGTTGAAAAATGATGGGAGCACTACGCATATTTTTGGGAGTAGTGTCTAGCACCGAGTAGGCTTGGGGTTTCAAGGTTCCCTGGTCTTAGAACTACGCGCCAACACAGGTTTATATATTTATATTTGGAACCTCTCAAGAGAGTTTTCCCCTAGCCCAAGGGGCCTTCAGCTTGATATCGATATCATGGTAGTGTCCTTAGCCCTGACAAGGTTTTGGACGTCTCTGCCCACTTGAGTGTGATAGTTGGAGCATCACATAAGCTCTATCGTGATGGTTTTAGTTATGATGAGTCTCCCATTGTTTTTCGTGATTTCAATTATGCATGTTTATGACTTATGATATTTTTTTCCAATAGTTTTGGTCCAATGATCAGTTTACAAGCTTTTACTTATGATTTCATTTATGGAAAGCTATATGATTCTATTTTCAGCTTTGGTTCATTCGATTCAGATATGAGATTCAGATATGAGATTTAGTTTATGATTATTACTCTCATGATCTTATGATATATGTTATGCGCATGATTTCAATTATATTTACTCAACATGTTTTACTTTCCTTACATACTTAGTACATTTCAAGTATTGACTGTATACTCTATGTTGTAGCATTTCATGATATAGGTTCAGACACTCAGACTCAGTTCCACCATTAGCCAGTCTCTACAACTTAGTCCAGTTCTTTTGTTGGTGGGTCCTCATCCTTCAAGGACCCTCAAATTATTGAGTTGTGTTATTTTCAGTTTTCATACTTTTAATGAGTTAGTTGAGGATGTTGTCTGATTAGCTCTTCGGTTATGTCAGAGGCTTTCCAGACAAGATGTAAAACTTCAATTTTTGTCACTATTGACTCTGTATGGTTGTTATATATTTCAAACTTTTCCTTATTCATGTTTTTAGTTGTCATCTTTGACTTGAAGTGGATGCTTTAGTTATCATGTTAATTTCATGGGGCGACTTGAAGCCACTCATGATTCTAGGTTTTGTGTCTCGGTCTGTGCCTATGTTCGGGTCGTAATTAGCTGGTAGGAGGCCAAGTCTTCACTTTCCTCTCCTAAAATAGCCATAACCTGGGTAATCTTCTAGACCTCCTCAATAAACTCCTGTGGGTCCTCGTCCACTTTTGGCCCATGAAACTCAGGTGGTTTTATTCTGATGAAGTCTTGCACCCTAACCGCCACTGCATTCCCATTTTTGTTCACATGATTTGCAGCTTGCTGGTTGACCTGAGTGGTCGCTGCCTATGCTAACATCTTAACTGCATCTTGGAAATCAGCGCGAGAAACCTGCTCCGGCTAGAGAAGAGCTGGAGTTGGCGAGGCTGGTTGATGCCCATCTCCATTTCCATTGCCATGGTCATTGCTGTTGCCATTTCTTTTTCTGTTGACTCGACAGGGAGGCATATTTCTGCAAACGCGTATAACACGAGTTAGAGGAGTAAAAAGAGGTACTTCATCACATGACATAGATCATGAAATAAGAAAAAAAAATTTAAAACGTTCTGTAGCCTCTTTCCCATAAGTGTGGCGCGCTTCACACCTATGAAAAAGACACTAGTTAACGTGACTTTCATACACCCTAGGACACACCTAAACCATTATTATGATACCACATTTTTCACTACCTGAGCATGCACACCGGACCGCGACACAGGACCTAGAACCACGAATGGCTCCAAGCTAGCCCAAGCATATACATAGCATGAACAAAAGCAGCACTAAGCAAAAATAGAACATGAAAATATAAGTGAAAGTCTACATAACATAAAGAAATAAGCGTAAACACGTGTCAACAACGTTGAACTGTCTATACATAGTTGTCTGAAAAGCCTCTAAACATATGAAGAGTTGATGGGACAACACCCCCAACTAGCTCGCTAAGTCTGAAACTAAAAGAAATAGAAAAAAGAGATATAATCAAAACTGACGTCCTCGAATCATGAGAACTCATCAAAACTGGGATTGGACTGGACTGAAGTGGGAGCAAGATAACGTCGGGACTGAGTCTGATCACCCGACCTATATCATGAGATGAAATAGCATAAAGTTAGTGGTCAGTACTTAAAATGTACTGAGTATGGAGAGGAAGTAAAACATGCTAGTAAAACGATAGTCTGAACTCATGAACATAAATCAAGATAGAATATGAGAGTAAGGGCAACATGCTAAAAGCCAAATCCTTGAATTAATATAATCATGAGATATCCATTGTAAGCTGAAACATAATGACCCAAAATTTAGATTAGAAGTACTATCATGAATCACAATTGAAATCATAAGTGAAAACTCATAGCGCCCCTGATAATTGCGTCGTTGTGCCTGGGCTGTGAGGGCTCTCAGCCACATGGATAGTTCAATGTGCTCATCGGCGCCTGACCCTGAGATGTGGATCATCCAATGCACATTAGCATGGCGTACTCCTCCTGTTCGAATCGGGGTTTGAAACCAAACTCCTCCTCAGGAGGATAGATGGGGCAATTCGGGTGAGATCCAATGTAGATCCAACTTTTCATTCACTCGTGGGATCCGAGCGGTCCAGGGGGGACCATCATAACTGATGAACGGGTCAAATATGCTATAAAACATAACATTATAAGATATGAAACATAAGTAACTAAAAATATGAGGAACACTGGGTGGCTTCGTCATAACTGACACCATCACGATAGAGCTTACATGATGCCCCAACTATCTCTTTCAAGTGGGTAGAGCCATCCTAAGCCTTGCCAGGAAAAAGAACGATGAAGGTGTAATATTACTAGTGTGCCCTCGGGCGGGAAAAACACTCTCTTGATAGATCTCGAATATGATTATATATCTACAATGGCACGTAGTTATGAGACCTGGGTCCTCGGAATCCTTGGCCTACTTGGTGCTAGACACTACTCTCAAAACATGCATATTTCTCATAATTATATCCTCAAAAAATAGCTTAAATCTTATTCTTGGGAGTCTTGACTCTAGAACATCTCTTTAAATTTATCTTGAAAGCCTTGGTTAGAAATCATGATAAAACATACTTGACTTTACATGGGCTTTCCCAAAACATGAAATCATACATACTTGAATAATTCTTCATAACTCAAAATCATGGAAGCATAAGTTTAAGAATTCATAAACATTCATGCATACATTGATGATTCATCATACTAGAAATCATAGGCTCATGAGCTTGAAATTCATAAATCATACATAATAGGAAAAAATCATCATAAGCTTGAAATTGTCAATTCATAAGGAATTTGAGAGTAAAAATCTGCCCTTATAACTATATTTCATCAATTGGAACATGAGAGAATTGAACCCGTAGAGATATCACGGATACTTGCATGAAATTGGGTTAAACCCTAGAATTTCAACATAACATGCTTGGAGACTTGAAATCATATAATATGAATGAAATTGGGTATGAGGGTGGAAGGATTTCCCTCATTCAC
>JACEIK010001410.1:209761-222284 GCA_018107945.1 Datura stramonium
AGGAAGACGATCAAAAACTCGTAATTTCTCAGGAATATAGAAGGGAGAAATACTTACTTTAAGCCTGGGATCGTATTGACACTAGTTTGGAGCAATTCCAACAACTTTGGCTCGGCAGAATAACGATTCACCAGGCGAATTTTACGAAACTAACTCCGTAGAAATGCTTCCTGAAGCCTTATACTTCAATACTCGAAGTTAATTTTGATTTGGACGGCGTTTAGTGGCGTAATCGAATGAAAATTAAATGTTTTCCTTTGTTCTCACCTCTGCTGGTCATGATTATATGAATTATACTCCAACTTCTAAGTGTGAGGCTCTTATATACTTGAGGCAGCAGACAAGGCAACGTGGCACGCTGCCCAACACGCTGATTCTACTCCATGCCATGTTGGCTAACACGGAGGAGCAGATCCGTGCCACTTTGCCCCTCTGGGAAGCTTGGTTCGGCCTCCTCCCGCGAAATCTCGACTTGGCACTCGTTCGGCCATTCCCCGGGTCATTTCCTCGCACGTATGACACTCTAAAACTCTCAACCAACATGCGAATAGGACAACTAAACGCTAGAAACTTACAGGGTGTAACATGAAAATCGCATACAGTGAATGCGAACATACACCGAAAATCGCAAAAATCGTAAATTTCTATTTATGCAAAAAATGGTGATGCCGATCATATAAAGTGATAGGGAGCTCGTCACCAGGCCTTGTAGGCTGTGCAAGGCAAAAATTTGGGGCCTAACGGAGGCTGTCAATCAAATCTCGAGAAATCTGTGGGCTAACATACATCGAAAATCACTAAAATCGTAAATTCTCATTTATGCGGAAAATGATAATGTCGATCAACTAAAGTGATAGGGCGCTTGTCACCAGGCGTTGTAGGCTGTGCACAGCCAAAATTTGGGGCCGAACAGAGACGATCGATCAAATCTCGAGAAATCCGTGGGCTAACTCACACCAAAAAGTTTGAAAGTTAGCAACATGGGCACAGTATGCCAGTGTCGGCAGAACGGCCGACATCGGATGACACACGCCGACCTATACCGAGACCCAACTCCCCTCGATCAATGCCCAGCGAGTGAAAATTTAAAGGGAAACACCTATGCTTATCCTTATGCTATAATGACAATGGTAGAGATTGGTGGCGGTAGTGTTGACCTGCCATGGTGGTGTCGGTTGTGGTGGGTCGTTAGGACCAGTTTTTAAATTAAAATTGTTAATCAAATTGGAAAAAATATTGAATGACTGCGATAGAGGCATATTTTGAGAAAATTGACTCCGCCAAACCGCCTTGCGGCAGTTTGTCCATATAGATCTCGAGAAAATACACAAAATGAAAAAAAAATCAGGTAAAACGAATAATCCAGCCCAAAGTTATGATCATTAAAATAATGTGCCACTAAGGAACTCTTTTTCTGGCGATTATATTACATTTTTAACAACATTATGTAAGATCTCATCAAAAGACTTGCATCTCGGCAGTTCTTATTTTGTGATTAAAGGACTAACACATACCGGAAATCACGAAAATCGTAAACTTTTATTTATGCGAAAAATGGTGATGCCGATCAAATAAAGTGATAGGGCACTCGTCACCAGGCTTTGTAGGCTAAACACAGCCAAAATTTGGGGCCGAAAAGAGTTGGTCAATCAAATGTCGAGAAATCTATGGGCTAACATACACCGAAATTCGCGAAAATCTTAAATTCACATTTATGCGAAAATGATGATGCCGATCAAATAAAGTGATAGGGCGCTCATCACCAGGCCTTGTAGGCTGCGCACAACTAAAATTTCGAGCGGAACAGAGACGGTCACTCAAATCGCGAGAAATCCGTGGGATAACACACACCGAAAATCGCAAAAATCATAAATTCTTATTTATGAGAAAAATGGTGATGCCGATCAAATAAAATGATAGGGAGCTCGTCATCAGGGTTCGTAGGTTGTGCACATCTGAAATTTGGGGGCAGAACGGCGACGGTCAATCAAATCTCGAGAAATCCGTGCGCTAACATACACCGAAAATTGCGAAAATCGTAAATTCTCATTTATGCGAAAATAGTGATGTCGATCAAATGAAATGATAGGGCGCTTGTCATCAGGGTTCGTTGGCTGCGCACAGCCAAAATTTGGGGCCTAATGGAGACGGTCAAACAAATCTCGAGAAATCCGTGGGCTAACATACACTGAAAATTGCGAAAATCGTAAATTCTCATTTATTCGAAAAATGGTTATGTCGATCAAATAAAGTGATAGGAAACTCGTCACCAGGGTTTGTATGCTGCGCACAACTAAAATTTTGGGCCGAACGGAGACGGTCACTCCAATCTTGAGAAATCCGTGGGATAACACACACCGAAAATCGCAAAAATCATAAATTCTAATTTATGCAAAAAATGGTGATGCCGATCAAATAAAGTGATAGGTCGCTCGTCACCGGGCCTTGTAGGCTGCGCACAATTAAAATTTGGGGCAGAACGGAGACAGTCAATCAAATCTCGAGTAATTCGTAGGCTAACATACACCGAAAATCGTGAAAATCATAAATTCTCATTTATGAGAAAAATAGTGATACCGATCAAATGAAATGATAGGGCGCTCGTCATCAGGTTTGTAGGTTGCGCACAATAAAAATTTGGGGGCTAATGGAGATGGTCAATCAAATCTCGAGAAATCCGTGGGCTAACGTACACCAAAAATCGCGAAAATTGTAAATTCTCATTTATTTTGAAAATGGTTATGACGATCGAATAAAGTGATAGGGCGCACGTCACCAGGGTTTGAAGGCTGCGCACGACCAAAATTTGGGGCCTAGCAGAGACTGTCAATCAAATCTAGAGAAATCTGTGGGCTAACATACACCGAAAATCGCCAAAATCATAAATTCTCATTTATACGAAAAATGGTGATGCGGATCAACTAAAGTGATAGGGCGCTCTTCACCGGGCCTTGTAGGCTGCGCACAACCAAAATTTCGGGCCTAACAGAAATGGCCGATCAAATCTCGAGAAATCCGTGGACTAACATACACTGAAAATCGCGAAGATCATAAATTTCCATTTATGCGAAAAATGGTGATGCCGATCATATAAAGTGATAGGGATCTCGTCACCAGGCCTTGTAGGCCGGGAACGACCAAAATTTGGGGCCTAACGGTGGCTGTCAATTAAATTTCGAGAAATCCGTGGGCTAAATACACCGAAAATTGCAAAAAATCATAAATTCTCATTTATGCAAAAAATGGTAATGCCGATCAACTAAAGTAATAGGGCGCACGTCACCAGGCCTTGTAGGCAATGCAAAGCCAAAATTTGGGGCCGAACGGAGATAGCTGATCAAATCTCGAGAAATCTGTGGGCTAACTCACACCGAAAAATTTAAAAGTTAGCAACATGAGCGCACTATGCCAGTGTCGGCAGACCGGCCGACATCGGATGACACATGCTGACCTATGCCGAGACCCAACGCCCCTCGATCAATGCCCAGCGAACGAAAATTTAAAAGGAAATATCTATGCTTATCCTTATGCCATAATGACAATGGTAGAGATTGGTGGCGGTAGTGCTGGCCTACCATGGTCGCTTTCCATGGTAGTGTCGGTTGTAGTGGGTCGTTAGGACCAGTTTTTAAATTAAAATTTTTAACAAAATTGGAAAAAATATTGAATGACTGCGATAGAGACATATTTTGAGAAAATTGGCTCCGCCAAACCGCCTTGCGGCAGTTTGTCAATATAGATCTCGAGAAAATACACAAAATGAAAAAACAATCGGGTAAAACGGATAATCCAGCCCAAATTTATGATCATTAAAATAATGTGCCACTAATGAACTCTTTTTCTGACGATTATATTACAATTTTAACAACATTATGAAAGATCTCATCAAAAGACTTGCATCTCGTCACTTCTTATTTTGTGATTAAAGGGCTAACACACACCGGAAATCACGAAAATTATAAACTTTTATTTATGCGAAAAATGGTGATGCCAATAAATTAAAGTGATAGGGCACTCGTCACCAGGTCTTGTAGGCTGAGCACAACAAAAATTTGGGTCCGAACAGAGTTGGTCAATGATATCTCGAGAAATCCGTGGGCTAACATACACCGAAAATCGCGAAAATCATAAATTCTAATTTATTTGAAAAACGGTTATGCCGATCAAATAAATTAATAGGGAGCTCGTCACCGGGGTTCATATATTGCGCACAGCAAAAATTTTGGGCCGAACAGAGACGGTCACTCAAATCTCGATAAATTCGTGGAATAACACACACCGAAAATAGCGAAAATCATAAATTCTCATTTATGCGAAAAATGGTGATGCCAATCAAATAAAGTGATAGGGCGCTCATCACCGGGGCTTGTAGGCTGCGCACAACCAAAATTTGGGGACGAACGGAGACGAACAATATAATCTCGAGAAATTCGTGGACTAACATACACCGAAAATCGCGAAAGTTATAAATTCTCATTTATGCAAAAAATAGTGATGTCGATAAAATGAAATGATAGGGAGCTCATCACCAGGGTTCGTAGGCTGCGCACAACAAAAATTTGGGGCCTAATGGAGACGGTCAATCAAATCTCGAGAAATCCGTGGGCTAACATACATCGAAAATAGCGAAAATAAAAAATTCTCATTTATTCAAAAGATGGTTATGCCGATCAAATAAAGTTATAGGGCGCTCGTCACCAGGGTTCATATGCTGGGCACAGCTAAAATTTCAAGCCGAACGAAGACGGTCACTCAAATCTCGAGAAATCCGTGGGCTAACACACACCGAAAATCGCAAATATCGTAAATTCTAATTTATGCGAAAAATGGTGATGCCGAACAAATAAAGTGATAGGGCGCTCGTCACCGGGCCTTGTAGGCTGCACACAACCGAAATTTGGGGTCGAACGGAGACGGTCAATCAAATCTCGAAAAATTCGTGGGCTAACATACACCGAAAATTGCGAAAATCATAAATTCTCATTTATGCGAAAAATAGTGATGCCAATCAAATGAAATAATAGGACGCTCGTCATGAGGGTTCGTAGTCTGCGCACGACGAATATTTGGGGCCTAATGGAGACGGTCAATCAAAGAAATCTGTGGGCTGACATACACCAAAAATCGCGAAAATCATAAATTATCATTTATTCGAAAAATGGTTATGCCGAACAAATAAAGAGATAGGGCGCTCGTCACCAGGGTTTGTAGGCTGCACACGGCCAACATTTGGGGCCTAACCGAGACTGTCAATCAAATCTCGAGAAATCCGTGCGCTAACATACACCGAAAATCGTCAAAATCGTAAATTCTCATTTATGCGAACAAATGGTGATGCCGATAAACTAAAGTGATAGGGCGCTCGTCACCAGGCCTCATTGGCTACGCACAGCTAAAATTTCGGGCCTATTGGAGATGACCGATCAAATCTCGAGAAATCCGTGGGCTAACATACACCGAAAATCGCGAAAATCGTAAATTTTCATTAATGCAAAAAATGGTGATGCCGATCATATAAAGTGATAGGGAGCTCGTCTCCAGACATTGTAGGTTGTGCACGACCAAAATTTGGGGCCTAACGGAGACTGTCAATCAAATCTCGAGAAATCCGTGGGCTAACATACACCGAAAATCGCCAAAATTCTAAATTCTCATTTATGCCATAAATGGTAATGTCAATCAACTAAAGTGATACGACGCTCGTCACCGGGCCTTGTAGCTGCGCACAGCTAAAATTTGGGGCCGAACGGAGACGACCGTTTAAATTTCGAGAAATCTGTGGGTTAACTCACACTAAAAAGTTTGAAAGTTAGCAACATGGGCGCACTGTGCCAGTGTCGGCAGACCGGCCGACATCGGATGACGCATGCTAACCTATACCGAGACCCAACGCCCCTCGATCAATGCCCAATGAGCGAAAATTTAAAAGGAAACACCTATGCTTATCCTTATGCCATAATGACAATGCTAGAGAATGGTGGCGGTAGTGTTGACCTACCATGGTCGCTTGCCATGTAGAATATATGACTTGACCCCCAGATACATGCCGGAAGAAGTNTTATCCTTATGCCATAATGACAATGCTAGAGAATGGTGGCGGTAGTGTTGACCTACCATGGTCGCTTGCCATGGTGGTGTCGGTTGTGGTGGGTCGTTAAAACCAGTTTTAAAATTAAAATTGTTAACCAAATTGGAAAAAAATATTGAATGACTGCAATAGAGGCATATTTTGAGAAAATTGGCTCCGCCAAACCGCTCTGCGGAAGTTCATCCATATAGATCTCTAAAAAATACACAAAATTAAAAAAAATCGGGTAAAACAGAAAATCCAGCCCAAAGTTATGATCATTAAAATAGTGTGCCACTAATGAACTCTTTTTCTGGCGATTATATTACAGTTTTAACAACATTATGAAAGATCTCCTAAAAAGACTTGCATCTCGGCAGTTCTTATTTTATGATTAAAGGGCTAACACACACCGAAAATCATGAAAATAGTAAACTTTTATTTATGCGAAAAATGGTAATGCCGATCGAATAAAGTGATAGGGATCTCGTCGACAGGCTTTGTAGGCCGGGCACAGCCAAAATTTGGGGCCGAATAGAATTGGTCAATCGAATCTCGAGAAATAAGTGGGCTAACATACACCGTAAATCGTGAAAATCTTAAATTCTCATTTATGCAAAAAATGATGATGCTGATCAAATAAAGTGATAGGGCGCTCATCACCAGGACTTTTAGGCTTCGCACAGCTAAAATTTCGAGCGGAACAGAGACAGTCACTCAAATCTCGAGAAATCCGTGAGCTAACACACACCGAAAATCGCAAAAATCATAAATTCTCATTTATGAGAAAAATGGTGATGCTGATCAAATAAAGTGACAGGGAGCTCGTCACCGGACCTTCTAAGCTGCGCACAACCAAAATTTGGGGGCAGAACAGCGAAGGTTAATCAAATCTCGAGAAATCCGTGGGCTAAAATACACCGAAAATCGTAAATTCTCATTTATGCAAAAAATAGTGATGACGATCAAATAAAATGATAGGGCGCTCGTCATCAGGGTTCGTAGGCTGTGCACAGCCAAAATTTGGGGCCTAATGGAGACGGTCAATCAAATCATGAGAAATCTTTGGGCTAACATACACTGAAAATCGCGAAAATCGTAAGTTCTCATTTATTCAAAAAATCGTTATGCTGATCAAATAAAGTGATAGGGCGCTCGTCACCAAGGATCGTATGTTGTGCACAGCTAATATTTCGGGCCGAACGTAGACGGTCATTCAAATCTCGAGAAATCCGTGGGATAACACACACTGAAAATCACAAAAATCATAAATTCTCATTTATACGAAAAATGGTGATGCCGATCAAATAAAGTGATAGGTCGCTCGTCACCGGGCCTTGTAGGCTGCGCACAACCAAAATTTGGGGCCGAACGAAGACGGTCAATCAAATCTCGAGTAATTCGTGGGCTAACATACACCGAAAATCGCAAAAATAATAAATTCTCATTTATGCGAAAAATTGTGATGCCGATCAAATGAAATGATAGGGCGCTCGTCATCAGGGTTCGTAGGCTGTGCACAGCAAAAATTTGGGGCCTAATGGAGATGGTCAATCAAATATCGAGAAATCTGTCGGCTAACATACACTAAAAATCGCGAAAATTGTAAATTCTCATTTATTTGAAAAATGGTATACCGATGAAATAAAGTGATAGGGCGCACGTCACCAGGGTTTGAAGGCTGCACACGGCCAAAATTTGTGGCCTAGCAGATACTGTCAAACAAATCTCGAGAAATCTGTGGGCTAACATACACCGAAAATCGCCAAAATCATAAATTCTCATTTATGCGAAAAATGGTGATGCCGATCAACTAAAGTGATAGGGCGCTCGTCACTAGGCCTTGTAGGATGCGCACAACAAAAATATCGGGCCTAACAGAGACGACCGATCAAATCTCGAGAAATCCGTGGACTAACATACACGAAAATCGCGAAAATCATAAATTTTTATTTATGTGAAAAATGGTGATGCCGATCATATAAAGTGATAGGGAGCTCGTCACCAGGTCTTGTAGGCTGGACACGACCAAAATTTGGGGCCTAACGAAGACTGTCAATCAAATCTCGAGAAATCCGTGGGCTAACATACACCGAAAATCATAAAAAATCATAAATTCTTATTTATGCGAAAAATGATAATGCCGATCAACTAAAGTGATAGGGCGTACGTCACTAGGCCTTGTAGGCTGCGCACATCCAAAATTTGAGGCCGAACGAAGACAGTTGATCAAATCTCGAGAAATCCGTGGGCTAACTCACACCGAAAAATTTAAAAGTTAGCAACATGGGCGCACTATGCCAGTGTCGGCAGACCGGCCAACATCGGATGACACATGCTGACCTATGCCGAGACCCAACGCATCTCGATCAATGCCCAACGAGCGAAAATTTAAAAGGAAATACCTATACTTATCCTTATGCCATAATGACAATGCTAGAGATTGGTGGCGGTAGTACTGGCCTACCATGGTCGCTTGCCATGGTGGTATCAGTTGTGGTGGGTCGTTAGGACCAGTTTTTAAATTAAAATTGTTAACCAAATTGGAAAAAATATTGAATGACTGCGATAGAGACATATTTTGAGAAAATTGGCTCTGCCAAAACGCCTTGGGGTAGTTTTTCCATATAGATCTCGAGAAAATACATAGAATTAAAAAAAATGGGTAAAACGGATAATCCAACCCAAAGTTATGATCATTAAAATAATGTGCCACTAATGAACTCTTTTTCTAGTGATTATATTACAGTTTTAACAACATTATGTAAGATCTCATCATAAGACTTGTATCTCGTCAGTTCTTATTTTGTGATTAAAGAGCTAACATACACCGGAAATTACAAAAATCGTAAACTTTTATTTATGTGAAAAAATTGTGATGTTGAACAAATAAAGTGATAGGGCGCTCGTCACCGGGCCTTGTAGGATGCGCAAAACCAAAATTTGGGGCCGAACGGAGACGGTCAATCAAATCTCGAGAAATCCGTGGGATAACATACATCGAAAAATCGCGAAAATCATAAATTCTCATTTATGCGAAAAAAGTGATGTTGATCAAATGAAATGATAGGGCGCTCGTCATGAGGGTTCGTAGTCTGGGCACGACCAATATTTGGGGCCTAATGGAGACGGTCAATCAAATCTCGAGAAATTCGTGGGCTAACATACACCGAAAATCGTAAAAATCATAATTGTCATTTATTCAAAAAATGGTTATGCCGACCAAATAAAGTGATATGGCGCTTATCACCAGGGTTTGTAGGCTGCGCATGATAAAAATTTGGGGCCTAACAGAGACTGTCAATCAAATCTCGAGAAATTCGTGCGCTAACATACACCGAAAATCGCAAAAATCATAAATTCTCATTTATGCGAAAAATAGTGATGCCGATCAACTAAAGTGATTGGGCGCTCGTCACCAGGCCTCGTAGGTTGCGCACAGCAAAAAATTCGGGCCTATTGGTGACGACCGATCAAATCTCAAGAAATCCGTGGGATAACATACACCGAAAATTGTAAAAATCATAAATTTCTATTTATGTGAAAAATGGTGATGCTGATCATATAAAGTAATAGGGAGCTCGTCACCAGCTCTTGTAGGTAGCGCACGACAAAAATTTGGGGCCTAACGGAGACTGTCAATCAAATCTCGAGAAATCCGTAGGCTAACGTACACCGAAAATCGCTAAAATACTAAATTCTCATTTATTCCAAAAATGGTAATGCCGATCAACTAAAGTGATACGACACTCGTTACCATGCCTTGTAGGCTGCCCACAACCAAAATTTGGGGCCGAACGGAGATGGTCGTTTAAATTTTGAGAAATCCGTGGGCTAACTCACACTGAAAAGTTTGAAAATTAGCAACATGTGTGCACTATTCCAGTGTCGGCAGACCGGCCGACATCGGATGACACATGCTGACCTATGTCGAGACCCAACGCCCCTTGATCAATGCCCATCGAGCAAAAATTTAAAAGAAAACACCTATGCTTATCCTTATGCCATAGTGACAATGGTAGAGATTGGTGGCAGTAGTGCTGACCTACCATGGTCGCTTGCCATGATGGTATCGGTTGTGGTGGGTCTTTAGGACCCGTTTTTAAATTAAAATTGTTAATCAAATTGAAAAAAATGTTGAATGACTGCGATAGAGACATATTTTGAGAAAATTCACTTCGCCAAACCGCCTTGGGGTAGTTTTTCCATATAGATCTCGAGAAAATACACAAAATTAAAAAAAATCGGGTAAAACGGATAATCCAACCCAAAGTTATTATTATTAAAATAATGTGCCACTAATGAACTCTTTTTCTGGCAATTATATTAGAGTTTTAACAACATTATGTAAGATCTTATCAAAAGACTTGCATCTCGTCAGTTCTTATTTTGTGATTAAAGAGCTAACATACACCAGAAATTACGAAAATCGTAAACTTTTATTTATGCAAAAAATGGTGATGCCGATCAAATAAAGTGGTAGCGCACTCGTCACCGGGACTTGTAGGCTGAGCACAGCCAAAATTTGGGGCCGAACAGAGTTGGTCAATCAAATCTTGAGAAATTCGTGGGCTAACATACACCGAAAATTGCGAAAATCATAAATTCTAATTTATTCAAAAAATGGTTATGCCGATCAAATAAAGTGATAGGGAGCTCATCACCTGGGTTCGTATGTTGTGCAGAGCTAAAATTTCTGGCCGAACGGAGACGGTCACTCCAATCTCGAGAAATCCGTGGGATAACACACACCGAAAATAGCGAAAATCAAAAATTCTCATTTATGCAAAAAATGGTGATGTCAATCAAATAAAGTGATAGGGAGCTCGTCACCGGGTCTTGTAGGCTGTGCAAAATCCAAATTTGGGGACGAACGGAGACGGTCAATCAAATCTCCAGAAATCCATGGACTAACATACACCGAAAATCGCGAAAATCATAAATTCTCATTTGTGCGAAAAATAATGATGCTGATCAAATGAAATGATGGGGAGCTCGTCATCAGGGTTCGTAGGCTGCACACAGCCAAAATTTGGGGCCTAATGGAGTAGGTCAAGCAAATCTCGAGAAATTCATGGGCTAACATACA
Source organism: Datura stramonium (assembly GCA_018107945.1). NCBI lineage: Eukaryota > Viridiplantae > Streptophyta > Magnoliopsida > Solanales > Solanaceae > Datura > Datura stramonium. The sequence goes on from JACEIK010001410.1 coordinate 220,918, forward strand.
CCAAAAATCGCGAAAATTGTAAATTCTCATTTATACGAAAAATAATTATACCGATCAAATAAAGTGATAGGGCACTCGTCACCAGGGTTCATATGCTGCGCACATCTAAAATTTTGGGCCGAACGGAGACGGTCACTCAAATCTCGAGAAATTCGTGGGCTAACACACACCGAAAATCGCAAATATCGTAAATTCTCATTTATGCAAAAAATGGTGATGCCGAACAAATAAAGTGATAGGGCGCTTGTCACCGGGCCTTGTAGGTTGCGCACCACACAAATTTTGAGCCGAACGGAGACGGTCAATCAAATCTCGAGAAATCCGTGGGCTAATATACACTGAAAATCGCGAAAATCATAAATTCTCATTTATGCAAAAAATAGTGATGCCGATCAAATGAAATGATAGGGCGCTCGTCATGAGGGTTCATAGTCTGCGCATGGCCAATATTTGGGGCATAATGGAGACGGTCAATCAAATCACGAGAAATCCGTGGGCTAACATACACCGAAAATCGCGAAAATCATAAATTGTCATTTTTTTGAAAAATGGTTATGCCGATCGAATAAAGTGACTGGGCGCTAGTCACCAGGGTTTGTAGGCTACGCACGGCAAAAATTTGAGACCTAATAGAGACTGTCAATCAAATCTCGAGAAATCCGTGCGCTAACATACACCAAAAATCGCCAAAATCGTAAATTCTCATTTATGCGAAAAATAGTGATGCCAATCAACTAAAGTGATAGGGCGCTCGTCACCAAGCCTCGTCGGCTGCACACAGCAAAAATTTTGGGCCTATTGGAGACGGCCGATCAAATCTCGAGAAATCCGTGGGCTAACATACACCGAAAATCGCGAAAATCATAAGTTTCCATTTATGCGAAAAATGGTGATGCCGATCATATAAAGTGATAGGGAGCTCGTCACCAGGCCTTGTAGGTTGAACACGATCAAAATTTTGGGCCTAACGGAGACTGTCAATCAAATCTCGAGAAATCCGTGGGCTAACATACATCGAAAATCGCAAAAATCATAAATTCTCTTTTGTGCGAAAAATAGTGATGCCGATCAAACGAAATGATAAGGAGCTCGTCACCAGGCCTTGTAGGCTGCGCACTACAAAAATTTGGGGAGACGGTCGATCAAATCTCGAGAAATCCGTGGGCTAACATACACCGAAAATCGCAAAAATTATAAATTCTCATTTATGAAAAAAATAGTTATGCAGATCAAATAAAGTGATTGGGCGCCCATCATCAGGCCTTGTAGGCTGCGCACAGCAAAAATTTGGGGCCAAACAGAGATGGTCGATCAAATCTCCAGAAATCCGTGGGCTAACATACACCGAAAATCGCGAAAATCGTAAA
>JACEIK010001410.1:241194-253220 GCA_018107945.1 Datura stramonium
GAGTTAAACTGAAATTGTACTGATTAGTGGGAGAGTCTATAACCGACATATAACCACGTGAGTTAAATGTGAAGTTCGATGTATACGCCCCATAGATAGGACCCAATATACCTTTCCAGGATATAAAGTCATGAACTGAGTGATAAAAAATCTGAGGCCATTGGACCAATAAAATAACCTACGGCGACAATGTAGTTTTGAGAACCTGGGTGCGCTGGAACCCCAGTCCGCTCGGTGCTAAGTCCTACTCCTATTGGATAGTCCTAATATGACTACTAAAATGATAGCTCAAAACTGGAGTCCAAGACTAAATCAGGGATACTTATCTAGAAGTACCCTGAGAGTCTTATCAGATTGGATTTTATGACTGGTGTTCTAAGACTGGCCAAAGCTGCTTATCTGGAAGCGTCGTAACCGTCTAAAGAACAAATTGAAGCTTAAGCTGGTGGTTCTAAGACTGCTCAGAGCTGCTTATCTGAAAGCGTCGTAACTGTCTAAAGAACAAACTGGTAACTGATAACTAATATCTGAGAGGCATTACTAACACTTCAAGAAAAGACTATAGTCAATTTGATCAGCCGATATTTTCTTAAAATACTGTAGATACAAACATTTTGACTGAAACTGGTCTAGCATGCAACTGACTGAGAATTCAACTGATATTAATAATATGGGAATTTCAATACTAATAAAATCAAGCAACATGAATAACTAATCAATTATGCAAGACCCTAGTTACTGCATTCAAGAGCTAGGGCTAAAACCATCTTTACAGGAACAAGTATCAACATGATCACTAGGTACTAGAAAAATAGAAACAATTAACATGAACAACATTCCACATGAAATAAATGGAATCTGACTGATAATTTACTCGCATTCGAAAACTCAGAGCTTAGAACTGATAAGAGAATTAGATGGATTTTTGGGGAACAAGGGAAGGATAATTTCCTTGCTAAATTCCCAGATACATGGTGGAAAAAACTTGGAGAAATCTCTTGAGAAGATTTGGGAAGAAAAGTCGAAACCCTTGTCGTGCTCTGTGCTCTCTAACTGAACCTTTACGTTTTTGACTTTGAGAGAATGCGAGGAATGAAGAGCGAACGTCGTTCTACCCTGTTAATTCTCTCTAAAACATTATCAAAATGACAGGGCTTAGATATAAAAAGCTGGGAAGTTACTAAAATAACCCAGGGAGAAAATTTGAAAAACTACCTGATAGGGGACCAATGGGTCACACAATGAGTTCGTTGGTTGACACCACGACTCGTTGGGACCAATCGTTGGTCTTGGTGCTGGAATTTGGCTGACTGATTATTGACAACGAGAGGGGACCATGACTCATTGGGTGAACCAATGGGTTGTTGATACTTTCCGTTGTTACTGGCAGGAAAACCTGGGAACCCCAGCAACGAGCAACACAACAACTCATTGGTAGAAACAATGGTCATTGTATCGACTCGTTGTCTCCATTGAAAAATCTGAGGATTTCTTGACTTGTTACCATGGTTGCACACAATGACTCATTGTGAGATTCAATGGGTCGTTGTTTCATCTCATTATTTCAGGAAGAAGATTTTTGACATCATCAGGACTCCAACTAACGAGTCACCTCATTAGTCATCACATCAAATGATGACTCGTCGTTTGACTCGTGGGTTCCTGGAAAGGGCATAACTGATCTCTGAAGTGGGAATACAATGAGTGACAGGATGACTCATTTATCCTCAAAACAGGTCATTCCATGTCCTGTTGATTCCCGAAATGCCATTGACAGGGCTGACTACGATCCAGACAATGGGTCATTACAGCTGACAACGATTTGTTGTCTCGGTCGTTCTGAGGTAAAATTTTCTGGTTTAATCTACTGAATCTGAGTTTGGTCTAGAAAAGTTTTGAGGTGTTACATAAGTGTGCCATATTTTTTTCCTCCCTTGAGCAAGAAGTTTTCCATGCTAAGTACTTGTATTGATTTACTATTCCGCAATTTATGTTTTTGCATAACTGTTCAAAGAACCTGGTTCTTGAGTACTTATGTCATAGCCAAACTAACAATTGGTGTCAGAGCCAAATCTTTCAAAAGAATAACATCCTGAGAGATTGAACATGGCAGCACCTCCTGGAGTTCATAAAGGTCAATCAACAATATCACTGCCATTATTCAATGGCAAATAATATGGCTGGCGAAAAGCAAGAATGCAAGACTTCATCAGGAGAAGATCTTGTGGTATGGGAAATTATCATGGGAAGTCCCAAAGTCCCTTTTACCAAAAATGACAAGGGAAACTATACCATTCCAAAGAAGAGAGATGAATACAATGATGAAGACATTAAGGCCATTCGAAAGAATGCCAAGACACAAAAATTGCTTATTTGTGGCATAGAACCTGATAAATACATCAGCATATCATCATGTACATGCAGGGGAAGTGTGGGACACAATACAAACCTTAATTGAAGGAACAACTCAGGTAAATAAGTCTAAAATTTTCCTATTAAATAGATAATACGAACTCTTTAAGATGAATGAGGAATAATACCTTCACAAGATGTTCAATATGTTCATAGATATAACTAATGAACTCAGTACTCTTGGAGTGGTTATTACTCAAGGAAGAAGAATTGAGAAACTTCTCGATATATTACCTGACTCTTGGGAGGGCAAAGTTAATGTTATTATGGAAGGAAAGAATCTAGAGACAATTACTATGGAAGAACTCATGTAAATCTAAAAACCTATGAGACGAGGAAGCTTTAGACACATAAGAATACTCTCCCAAGTAGAGATGTGAACCTGGCCCTTAAATCTACCCAGGACTAAGATTTTGGTGAAGAAGATATGCCATTACTAATCAAAAGGTTCTAAATAATAATCAGGAGACACGAGTTCCTAAATAGAGAAGGCAAAAACCTGATAAAAGCAATTTAGAAGATTGCTACATATTTGGAAGCTCAACCATTTTATTTGAGATTTCCCTAAAAAGGAAGTCAACTGGATAAAGAATGATCCGGATAATAAAAAAATGGAACAGGTCCTAGAAGCAGGATAACTACTGGGTAAGAAAATTAAATTGGGAAAAAGTCATTAGCTTCCATTGGAGAATTCCTCCAGTGATGATTAGGTGAATAAAACAAAGGAACAAAATAAATCACTATTAGCTAAAGGAGAATCAGACTTAGAAGATATCCTAGCATTGATGGCCAATTCAGACCAAGGGTCTGAAGATGATAGTGATGCAGCACATATCATTGAGATCAAGAATTCATATGAAGATCTCCATACTCCATATGAGATGACAGTGGATGCATATACTTCCCTTGAATAAAATTTCAAAAATCAAGAAAAAGATTGAGAGAGCCTGGAAGTTAAAAATCTAACAAAATATGTCCTCTCGTTGAGTAAGGAAAATTATGCATTGAAGATAAAGAAAGAGAAACTCATAACTGCTCTCTTAGAAGGTAAAGACTGGGCCAAGGAAATTCATAAGGAACAAAGGAGCAGGCTCAAAGAACTTAAAAGAAAGTTGTGTACTGAGCTTAGAAGAAATAGGGTGCTACAAAAAGAATTGAACAGTGAAAGACATGAAAATAAAAAAGGCACCTCATAACAGGGTATATGTGTCTATCTCATGCTATCATCCCTGCRCTACAGACACATGCATAACCARGCGTAGAGMAACCCACAAAGAAAGAAAGGAACCTGACCCTTCATCAACAACATCAGAATCATCTGGATTAGATGGAAATTGTTCAATCCACTCTCCTTCCAAGAATAAGAGACCCAAGAATACTTGGGTTCCTGATTCAACCACTGAACAAGTTGAAAGGGCCAAGGTAGGAGGAAACTATAACATAAATAGAGGTCTTGCACATGAATAGAAGGGAGTAATATTTCCTCCCACCAAAAGCCCATAAAGGGGGAGGTTGGGACTAATAAAAAGAAAATAATCTCACTTCCAGAAGGTGATGATCAAAATATAACATATGAAAAAGTGCCGCATAAATATAGTAGTAGAAACATGTTCCAATATGTTGCAGAACTAAGCAACTTGGTTCTTTGATAAGTTGGGCACAAATGAAAAATATGAGTTGAAAAAGAAAATAACCATGAACCACTCATATTGATGACTTTCAAGATTAGAGGATGAAAATTTTGACAAATCAAACAAAAGAAACTAGTTATCTAAGAAGAAGATGGTGTGCAAAACAAGAGGAGAAGCAACAAGAAGAACAAGACACATGTGATAAAGAAAGAAAAATCACATGAGAATCAGTTGAAGAGGGAGAGAAGTTGCAGAAAAAGGTGATCAAGAACACTCTGGATTACTATGTTAGAAGAGAATTTACAGTGTTATCCTACTCTTAAGAATGATTAGTCGCAAAGAATAAAGTTAAAGAACCTGATTCTTATGAATGATTAGTCGCAAAGAATAAAGTTAAAGAACCTAGTTCTTATGACTAGTCACATATGCATCTCCTTTTCTTATAGTAAAATTGGATAAGATTATACACTACCAAACCATTATTTCCGGTCCCTAAAATATATTTTGACATTATCCAAGTATCATATCATCAACCTTGTTTCCTAACCACCTAGATACTTGACCATATCATACCTCTACAAAAACTAACCTCTCAAGAATCTTTCTTACCTGATGCTTATGAGCTTGAGATTTCCAAAACTTTAAAATCTCAAAAATGTCCTTCTCTCCAAAAGCCTAATAAAAATGATAGGTCGGGGAGGTAGTGTCTTAAGGGGAATAAAAAAGGAACTTTGAAGAAGAAGGAGGCTAGGAATTATGAGGGGTAGATAAAAGTGAGAATTGAGGGAGTTTGTCAATGTGAGATTTGAGTGGAAAATATAAAAATTAAATGACAGGGCACTTACAAAATTCATCATTGAATGTCACCAAAGAACTGCAAAAGAATTCAAGGATTGATAAAGAATATGTCCCCATGATATTAGTCCTAACAATAGATGTGAATGATTAAATCAAGAAGTGTATGACAAAGATCTTATAATTGGTGAATATTAAGGAGGTAAGAGGGGATTAAAAGGATGTCATTATTTTTTTTTGACAAAAACACATGGGAACTAGCTTAGAATATCTTCCTTCTTATCAAAGCAAATTGATTTTCTAAGCCACTTTTTCAAATACCATAAACATATTAAATCTTACTATAGATGTGTTGTAAGCTAATGTTATTTTCTATTTGGTTAGGTTCATATCAATTAAAAAAATGCATAAAAATATCTTCTATTTAGACTCGATGACTTCTTGGGTTGGAGACATTGTTATGTTTTCAAATAATTCTAATTGTCACTATTACTTTTTGATGATACCAAACGGGAGAAGTTTTAGATTTGTTGTATTAACAAAAATATTCTATTTATAGATCAACCAAATGTATTTATATGCTATATGATGAATTGTAAAGAAGCAGGTTCTTCCTTACAAAATTCTAGTTCTATAGAGAAGAACTAGATATGGTGAAGAAGATACAATTTCATGAGTTGATTAAACTGATGAAAGAAGAAGATTGCTACCACTACACCATAAAAAACCAAATACATATCATATGAAGACAAAATTTATATTAAAATAGTCTGGTCCTTATGCAAAAAGTTGAAGAGACATTTTCGAAGAAGACATATGGGAGAATGTTCTTTGAAAAAACATAAGGTTATAATCAAGTTCTCAAACCTATCCATCTAAAGGGTTGCAATGAATGAAAAGTTAGTCTCATAACTGATTAAGTAAGCTTATAAAACTTGCTTAGTCATGCAAATCTAGCTATCTTACATATTCTAGGAAAGGCTGAAATTGCTAAGGCCTACCGACTCAGGAAGCTTACAAACCTTGATAAAATTGAGGATGAACTGTGCAAACTTACAAACCTTGTGCTGTGGGCCTAGTTGTATCAACATGAAGTTGTAAGTGTTGAATAATAAAGAAGTTTGTTCTTAGGGGGAAAGATTGTCAACATAGGAGTTGTGCTAAAGCGGAAAGATGCATATCACGAGCTTATGAAGATTGAATATGCTACATGAGTGAAAATATTAGCAACACTACTAGAGGAATTCATCAGAGAAATTGTTCCTCTGAACAGAACTGGAGACTATCAAGATCAAGATATTTTATAAGGGCACCAGGACTCATTATAGAATCATAATACGGGAGAGTTCAATTTGACAAGGAATTAGAATTCTATATAAGAAATGTTATCATGCATTATGCACATGGAATTAGCTTAAAAATAGGCAAAAGAAACTGACCCGTGAAAAGTTTTGAACCAAGTTAAGCAAGGATTATATTCTCGGAAATACTTGAACCAAATTGTGTTTGAATTGGAAAATTACGAGGAAACTATCTACCCTATACATGATATTCTACTTTAAAGTTTGACCACTCAAAGAGAGAGGCATAAGAGTGAGAAGAGTTCTATATAAAGAGTGTAATATCCTAAAAAGTCCCTTAGATCAGACCTGAGACTTATAGCAAAAAAAAAAGGAAAATAACACCAGGACCAAACAACGACTCTCAAAATGAGTCGTCCAACAGACCAACGGGCCGTTGGTTTGGTCATTGTATGTGGGTCTAGAAAGCTATAAAAATTTGTCTTAGAACCCATGAGGGGATTGTACGAACCATTGTTCGATTATGCTGGTCGTTGTTTCATCCATGAGTTGAGATATTGTAACGCCTCAGACTTTCAAGCAAAGTTTTAAAAAGTTTTAGGTATGTGGAAAGACCCAAGCCCGATGAATTTTATGAAAACTAGGTGTTAGGAAACGTTCTTAAGTGTGAGAAGTGCATCAGATACAAATTAAAGTCATAAGGAACCTTTAGCATAAAGTTGAGTTGAGAGCCTTCTTATAGATTGAGTTTTCGTATAAGTTATTACAAGGGTCAACTTCAAATGATTAAAGTTCCCACTTTGAAAAGTTTTTTTGAGAGATTCAACACATCAAATTGAATTCATTTGAGTCTTCTTTCCAATGCATCTGACCTTGCAATAATCGAAATTCGAAATAAAAAGTTATGAGTAGTTTAGTAAAATAACACCAGATATTGGACGAACCTCAGTACAGGTCGTCCTATCAACCAACGACCCGTCCCTTTGGTTGTTGGTTTTTCCAGTTTCAAGATTTATTTTGGTATTTTGAGGATATTTTAGTAAACTCCTATACTTTTAACTCCTCAATGACATCGTTTTAGGCTTCCTAAGGGTTAGATTTAAGGATCTAACTTAGCCTAATTCCTCACTCTCTTCAAAGACCATAAGATTTATTTTTCTCTCAAGATCAAGGCTAGAATTCTTCATCAAATACCTTCAAATCTTTCTTGGTTATTCAATTCAAATCAAGAGATCATCAGACTCAGGTATATAGGGCTATGAATGAGGGGTTTCTTCTACCCTCATGTTTTTAAGTTAAATTCATGATTTACATCCTTCCATGCCCTAAATTTTAAAATTCTAGGGTTGGGCTTGATTATTATTAAATTCTTTCATGTTCTTCTATGAAATAAGTCCCCTTAAGATACAATCATGTTCTATGATGATGACTACATGTCTCCCAGTCAAATCCATCATGAATCTATGAATTTCAAGTTTCAAGCAAGATTTTATGAATTTCTAGGGTTAGACCCAAATTGAATGAAACTCTATGTTTCTCTTATGACTTCAAGTATCTTATGATTAAAGTTATGTTTTATGATTATGCTACATGTTTTCTTCAAGAATTTCTCATGAATCCATATTTTCAAGTTTATGATGATTTTACTCAATCATGTATGATCTTATGAATTTCAAACTTATGAACCAATGATTTCAAGTTATAACGATTTATTCAAGTATGCATGAATATCATGAATCTCAAGCTTATGTATCTAATTCCCCGAAAACTCAAAGACTAGTTCCGAGACTTAAATAAGAAAATCTAGAAATTTACTGCAATTATCACAGAACGACTCACCTAACAGGTCGTTGAGAGACCTAACGACTCGTTAGCTCAGTCGTGGGAAGGAGGTCTGAGAAATGATAAGAGAGAGGCAGTGTACCCAGTGGAAGACCTCATGAGACGTTGTCAGGTCTCACAACTCGTGAGGTCACTCGTGGGTAGGCCGGGGTTAAGAATTTTAGGAATTGGGCATGTACTTGATGGACGGTGACCATGAGTCATGGTCACCTGTAACGACTCGTTAGGTCCCTCGTGGTGACCTACAGGGGAATTCGTGCAGTGTACTCAACAGGTTTGACCACGAGGCGTGGTCAGTTACCACGACCCGTTAGGTCACCCGTTAGGGTCACCTGTTAGTTTTTCCAGCGATTTTCTAAGGGCAACTTAGTAATTTCCTACTCTTCAAATCTTTAAACTACGTCGTTTTGGACGTAATTTCATACTTATTAGAGGGTTTGAACGGTTCCTCCTCTCATTCCCACGTTTATTCTTAGAAAGATTATCGAAGAGTCCCTCAAGAAACTCTCAAGCAAGCTTAGGGTTGTGCTCCATTGCAGCAGTTCAAATCTTCTTCTCCGGGAATTTTTTTTTAGTCAGGTATGTTGGAATTCAACAAGGGAAATTGTTCTTTCCTTGTGTCCCCCAAAACCCTCCCATAGTTTCTCTATCAGTTTTGGCCCTGAGTTTTCGAATACGAAGAAATTATCAGTTATTATTTGTTAGTTTAAATAGAATGATATCCTTGCTTATTATTGATATGATCTCCATTAGTTCTTACCTGAATTGTTGATGTTCTTGCCAAAGTGAATTTAAGCCCTAAATTTTCAAGTAAAGACTATTTGTGTATTAAATTCCGTCTAGTTTGTGAAGTGTGACTTGGGCTGAATTTTCTAGTATTTCTTATTGTTTATATGATGATTATATAATCCATTGATAAGAATGATTTTAGCCTTGTTGGATAAGATTTATTTAATTCTTGAAATTTTAAAATATTATAGAATTCCCGTGTTGTTGGAATGAGTTGGGTTCTCTATTAGCTGCTTAGTAGTTCAGTTCAGTTAGAACATAGAACATGTTCAGAACTATTCAAAACTTGTCAACTAATCAGTTTGACTTCAGTCTTTTCCCGAGGTGTCAGTGGTGCCTCCCAGTTATCGGAATCAAACTCAGAACTTAGTTTCTTTGGTCCACTAGGCGGTTATGATACTTTAGATAAACAGCTCTGACTAGCCTCAAGACCCCAAAAAGATTACATTTTGTTCATAGACGGTGACGCTTTTAGATAAGCGGCTCTGACCAGTCTAGAATCCAGTTTCAGAATCTGGTTCGATAAGACTCTCAGGGTACTTTCAGTCATATATCCCTAACTAGTCTTGGACCCTAGTTTCGAGCTATCAGCTTAGTACGCAGTTTAGGAATTCCAGTGGGAGTAGGACTTAGCACCGACCGGACCGAGGTTCCAGCGCACCCAGGTTCCCAGAACTACGTTGCCAGCGTAGGTTACAGTATTTATTGGCCTGATTGGCCCCAGAGTTATGTGATCACCTAGTTCATACCTTTATACTCTGGCAAGGTATATTGGGTCCTATCGGTGGGATGTATACATCGGACTCCACGTCTAGCTCATGTGGTTATATGTTGGTTATAAACTCTCCCACTAGTCAGTATAGTCCAGTTTCAGAATAAGCAACTCAGTTCAGTACAGTATCTCAGACTCAAAACTTTCAGACTTAGGGAATGCCCATGACCATCAGATAGGGTCATGTTGATCATTTCAGTTTACTTTAGTAGTTCAGTTCAGTATATTAATTGGTCATTGCATGTCATTTCAGTTTAGTTATTTATATTCAACTATGTCTTCTCTCACTTACTTAGTACATTCAAAGTTCTAATGCATACTTTTATGCTGTATCGTTTCATGATACAGTTGCAGGTTCTCAGACTCAGCACTGTTAGTCTCCACGATTCATATCCTCCTCCTCAACAGTTGAAGTGCGAGTCCTCATCATTCGAGGTCCTTATTTTATTTCTTTCAGTTAGTTCATTATTTTTAACTAGACTTAGAGTTATCTGGGGGCTTGTCCCAGCAACTCATCAGTTAGAGGGCTTTCAGACACATAATTAATTTCATACTTCAGTTGTTCTTAAACTTTATATTTTCAATTTTATTTTCATAAGTGCTTTTATGCTATTATTTCAAAGCTTCCGCTATATTTGTTTTACTCAGAATACCAATGTATGATAGACCAGGGGTTGACTTGGGGTCACTTTTGGCTTCAAGTACCGTGTCCCATCCAGGGTGTAGACTCGGGGCATGACAAACTTGGTTTCAGAGCACTAGGTTTAGAGTATCCTTGGAATGTATAAATGCCGCATCGAGTAGAGTCATTTTCATGGGTGTGAAGCATGCCACACTTATGACGAGGAGGCTACGAGATGTTATTAGGAAAACTCTTTTTTGTTTATACTCATTATCGTGCATTAAAGTTTAATTCTAGAAACGTCCTTCTAACTCGAGCTCTATTTCATTTTAGTTAATCATGCCTCCTAGATGTGCTAACGAAAGAAGGACCGGTAACACCGATAGACCTGCCCCACCAGCCTCGGCAGTTCCTCAAGATGATTCGGTATCTACCATCGAATTCAGGGCGGCCATTCAACTGCTGGCCCAAACAGTCACCAACCAGGTCAACCAATAGATGGTGCCGATGAACACCAACGGGTCTGCAGCAGCTGTGAGGGTGCGGGACTTCACCCGTATGAACCCTCAATCTTTTTAGGGATCCAAAGTAGGGGAGGATCCCCAAGATTTCATGGATGAGATCAAGAAGATTACCCACATTGTGGGTGTCAGCTCCTCGGAGAGTGCTGATTTGGATGCCTACCAACTCAAAGGGGTAGCTCATGTCTGGCATAAACAGTGGAAAGAGGGACGACCAGCGGGAGCAGGACCAGTAGAGTGGGAGGAGTTCCGTACAACTTTCCTGGATATATTTCTCCCTCGGGAGCCAAGGGAGGCAAAGATGGAGGAGTTTATGAACTTGAGACAGGGAAACATAATAGTGGAGGAGTATGCTCTGGAGTTTACCAGGCTAAGTACGTTCCAGAGATGGTAGCCGAGCCAAGGGCTCACATGTTGAAATTTGTGAACGGGGTATCGAACCTGGTCCTCAAGGAGTGCAGGACAACAATGCTGATTAATAATATGGACCTCTCCAACTTGATTGTCTATGCCCAGCAGATTGAGGACAAAAAGCTGAAGGATATGGAGCGAAAGAACAAACGGGCAAGGACTTGCCAGTCAGATTATGGCCATCAGAGGTCTAGCGGTAGTAGCCACCCACAGCAGCAACAATAACAACAACAACGACAACAACAACAAAGAGCCCCAACACCCAGTTCAGCCAGCGTTCCAACCATTTGGTCCCACTGGGATCAAAGGGTTGGGTCATCTGACACTCAGTCTCAGACCTACGGTACCGGGAACAGGTATCCACCTTTCCCCAAATGTGGCAAGAACTACCCAGGAGAGTTCCTTCAGGGCCAGAGGGCTATTTGGTTGTGGATAGCTCGGACATCGGCTCAGGGAATGCCCATCAGCCGGGCGAGGGATATCACAATCCACCACATCATCAGCTCCAGCAGGCTAACACATTAGGTACGAATAATGGTCAGCGTCAAAATCATTTCTATGCTTTGTCTTCCCGTCAGGATCAGGAGATCTCACCTGACGTAGTCAGGGGTATGTTTCGTCTCTTTCATTTAGACATGTATGCCCTCCTAGATCTAGGAGCCACTCTTTCATTCGTGATTCCCTACATAGCAGTCCAGAGGTCCTCTCAGAACCATTCTCAGTCTCCACCCTAGTTGGCGAGTCAGTAAGAGCCAGTTGGGTGTATAGAAACTGCCAAATCTCAGTTCTGAATAAAGTCATCCTAGCTGACCTCATAGAGTTAGACATGGTCAATTTTGACCTTATCCTTGGTATGGATTGGTTACATTCATGCTATGCCTCAGTTTACTGCAGAACTAGGGTTGTCAAGTTCTAGTTTCCAAATGAACC
>JACEIK010001410.1:254909-286424 GCA_018107945.1 Datura stramonium
AGAGACATTGTTGAATTCGTAGCCAAGTGCCCAAACTGCCAGCAAGTCAAGGTGGAGCATCAAAGACCAGGAGGCATGACTCAAGATATCAGTATACCCATATGGAAGTTGGACGAAGTAAATATGAACTTCATTACGGGTCTACCCCGAACTCATCGACATCATAACTCAGTCTGGGTGGTAGTAGAATGAATGACTAAGTCAGCACACTTCCTCCCATTTAAAACCATAGACTCAGTTGAGGATTATGCTAGACTATACATCCCAGAGTTAGTCAGACTCCATGAGGTGCCTTTATCTATCATTTCAGACAAAGGGACTCAGTTCACCTCACACTTCTAGAAATCCTTTCAAAAGGGACTAGGCACTAAGGTAAAGCTCAGCACAGCTTTTCAACCACAGACCGATGGGCAAGCTGAGCAGACTATTCAGACCCTAGAAGATATGCTAAGAGCGTGCACAATCGATTTTAAGGGTAATTGGGATGACCATTTGCCTCTTATCGAGTTTGCGTACAACAATAGCTACCACTCTAGCATTCAGATGGCCTCATTTGAAGCATTATATGGGAGAAGGTGTAGATCTCCTATAGGGTGGTTCGAGGTAGGTGAAGCTAACTTGATAGGACCAGACACGGTTCACGAGGCAATGCAGAAAGTTCAGCTCGTCTGAGAAAGGTTGAAAACAGCTCAGAGCCGTCATAAATCTTATGCCGATGTGTGGAGAAGAGAGTTGGAGTTTGTAATTGATGATTGGGTTTACCTAAAAATTTCACCCATGAAAGGGGTGATGAGGTTTGGCAAGAAGGGAAAGCTCAGTTCGAGGTACGTGGGACCTTATAGAATTTTGAGGCTTATCGACAATGTAGCCTATGAGCTAGAATTACTTTTAGAACTAGCAGTTGTACACCCAGTTTTCCATGTGTCACTTTTGAAGAAGTGCATCGGAGATCCAACCTCAGTTGTGCCATTGGACAGTGTAGGAATAAAAGATAGTCTCTCATATGAGGAAGTACCAGTCCAGATCCTTGACCATCAGGTTCGTAAGCTGAGGAAAAAGGAAATAGCTTCAGTCAAAGTCTTATGGAGAAATCAGTAGGTTGAGGGAGCTACGTGGGAGGCCGAAGCAGATATGATGCCTAAATACCCGCACTTGTTCTCTACCGACTCTGTTACAGCTTAAAATGTTAGTTTTGCCTTAGAAACTGATCTAGTTGTTGGATTCAAATCATGTGTATAAGTTTATTTTACGACTTTGGATGTATGTATGAAAAGTGAATTAAGTTCAGTTATGTATTTTGAAAAGGAGGTAGTCATTCTGACAGTTTTGGAGTTAAATGAACAATATCTGGAATTTTTTATTGTTATTCTCTGCTTTCCTATGTGTTTTCTACCATTCGAGGATGAATGTTTCCAAGGGGAGATATTGTAATACCCTGGAACCTCAAAGACTAGATCCGGGACTTAAATTAGAAAATCTGGAATTTTTTTGCAATTTTCATAGAACGACTCACCTAATGGGTCGTTGAGAGACCTAATGACTCGTTAGGTCAGTTGTGGAAAGGAGGTTTGAGAAATGATAAGGGAGAGGCAGTGTACCCAACGGAAGACCTCAAGAGTCGTTGTCAGGTCTCACGACTCGTGAGGTCACTCATGGTTAGGCCGGGGTCAAGAATTTTAGGAGTTGGGCAGTGTAATTGACAGATGGTGACCACGAGTCGTGGTCACCTGTAACAACTCATTAGGTCCCTCGTGGTGACCTACAGGGGAATCCAGGAAGTGTTCTCAACGGTTTTGACCACGAGTCGTGGTCAGTCACCACCACCCGTTAGGTAACTCGTTAGGGTCACCTGTTAGTTTTTTCAGCGATTTTCTAAGGCTACTTAGTAATTTCCTACTCTCCTAAACTTTAAACTACATCGTTTAGGACGTAATTTCAGACTTATTAGAGGTTTTGAATGGTTCCTCCCTCATTCCCACGTTTATTCTCAGAAAGATTATTGAAGAGTCCCTCAAGAAACTCTCAAGCAAGCTTAGGGTTGTGCTCCATTGCAGCAGTTTAAGTCTTCTTCTCCGGGATTTTTTTTAGTCAGGTATGTGGGAATTCAACAAGGGAAATTGTTCTTCTCTTGTGTCCCCCAAAACCCTCGCATATTTTTTCTTTCAATTTTAACCCCGAGTTTTCGAATATGAAGAAATTATCAGTTATTATTTGTTAGTTTCACATAGAATGATATCCTTGCTTATTATTGATATGATCTCCATCAATTCTTACCTGAATTGTTCATGTTCTTGCCAAAGTGAATTTAAGCCCTAAATTTTCAAGTAAAGACTATTTGTGTATTAAATTCTGTCTAGATTATGAAGTGTGACTTGGGCTGAATTTTCTAGTATTTCTTATTTTTTATATGTTGAGTAAATACTCTATTAATAAGAATGATTTTAGCCTTGTCGGATAAGATTTCTTTAATTCTTGAAATTCTTCCATATTATGGAATTCCCGTGTTATTGGAATGAGTTGGGTTCTCTATTAGCTACTTAGTAGTTCAGTTCAGTTAGAGCGTAGAACCTGTTTAGAACTATTCAGAACTTGTCAACTGATCAGTTTGACTTCAGTCTTTTTCCGAGGTGTTGGTGGTGCCTCCCGGTTATCAAAATCAGACTCAGAACTCAGTTTCTTTGGTCCACTAGGCGGTCATGACACTTTAGATAAACAGCTCCAACTAGCCTCAGGACCCTAGACAGATTATATTTTGTTCTTAGATGGTTACAACGCTTCTAGATAAGCAGCTCTGACCAGTCTAGAACCCAGTTTCAGAATCTGGTCTGATAAGACTCTCAGGGTACTTTCCAGTGGGAGTAGGACTTAACACCGACCGGAGCGGGGTTCCAGCGCACCCAGGTTTCCAAAACTACGTGCCAGCATGGGTTACAATATTTATTAGCCTGATTGGCCCTAGACTTATGTGATCACCCAGTTCATATCTTTATACCCTAGCAAGGTATATTGGGTCCTATCGGTGGGGTGTATACATCGGACTCCACGTCTAGCTCACGTGGTTATATGTCGGTTATACTCTCCCACTAGTCAATCCAGTCCAGTTTCAGAATAAGCAACTCAGTTCAGTACAATATCTCAGACTCAGAACTTTCAGACTTAGGGCATGCCCATGACCATTAGATACGGTCATCTTGACCATTTCAGTTTGCTTCAGTAGTTCAGTTTAGTATATTAGGTTGTCATTGCATGTCATTTCAGTTTAGTTATTTATATTCAGCTATGTCTTCTCTCACTTATTCAGTACATTCAAAGTACTAATGCATACTTTTATGATGTATCGTGTCATGATATAGTTGCAGGTTCTCAGACTCAGCACCGTTAGTCGCCGCGGTTCAGATCCTCCTCCTTAACAGTTAAAGTATGAGTCCTCATCATTCGAGGGCCTTATTTTATTTTTTTCAGTTAGTTCATTACTTTTAACTAGACTTAGAGTTAGCTGGGGGCCTGTCTCACAAACTCATTAGTTAGAGGGCTTTCAGACACATAATTAATTTCAGACTTCAGATGTTCTTAAACTTTATATTTTTAGTTTTATTTTCATAAGTGCTTTTATGCTATTATTTCAAAGCTTCCGCTATATTTGTTTTACTCAGAATACTAGTGTATGATAGACCAAGGGTTGACTTGGGGTTAGTTGTGGCTTCAAGTATCGTGTCCCATCCAGGGTGTAGACTCGGGGCTTGAAAATGTATCAAGGCCAACTCAAGGGCATTGTTTTCATGGCTAGCTCACGTATGATAAGTATGATTATGATTTTCATGTTTGCTAACTAGCCCATGTAAAACCAAGTATGTTTTTGTGATTATGACTATGAGCCATCTCCATATTTCGGGAGTAGTGTCTAGCACCGAGTAGGATAGGGGTTCAAGTAAACCCAGGGTCTCAGAACTATATGCCACCGTAGGATAAGGATCCTCGATATTAGAGAATGTTTTTCTTAGCCTAAGAAATATGGGATCCTCACTATTGGAGAGTGTCTCCCTTGCCTCAATGGGCGCATGCAGGGGCCGTCGTTATTGGAGATTATTGCCCTGAGTCACGATGATATCATACCTTAATCGTTTCTTGCCTGGGCATACTTGGGACAATTCTGCCAACTTGAGCGAGATAGTTGGGCATCATGTAACCTCTATCTTGAAGGTGTCAGTTATGATGAGTCTCCCACTGTTCCTTATCTTTTATGTATGATCATTTCTATGGCCTATGATATCTTTTCTCAAGTTATGTTTTTACAATATTTTACTATGAATTCAGTCATGTTCAGCTTATGTAACAGTTTTGAAATGCCTTGAGCCCTCATGTCCAGTTTTTTATCAGAAACTCACGTTTTATACTATTTTACTCTCATGATATCTTTTATACTATTTTACTAGCATGTTTTATTCTCCTTACATACTCAGTACATTCAAAGTACTGACCGCATTGTCTGTGCTATATTATTTCATGATATAGGTCCAGGTACTCAGACTCAGCCCTGCAGTTAGATACTTTTCGAACTTGATCAGCTAGCAGTGATGAGTCCTCATCTTCTAAGGACTAGAGTTATATAGTTCATTTCAATTCTTTTACCCTATTTTAGTTTCAGACTATGGAGTTAGCTGGGGACTTATCCCAATAACTCATCAGTTAGTAGAGGCTTTCAAACACAGAGTTAGTATGTTTAGCTTTGTGACTCAGTATTTAAATTATCAGATTATCTTGTTATCCGTAAAGAAATATCTTACATTTCAGTTAGCTTCCACTCAATTTTCCTTATAAGTTATATTATGCTAGTAATATACTACACCATGGGTTATCTTGGAGCCATTCGTGGTTCTAGATCCCACTTCACGATCTGAGGTCCATGCTCAGATCGTGACAAAGAGTCTAGAAGAAGAAGTTGCTGCTACAATAAAAGAACCTGTACCTATGAAGATTTATCCTTATAATAGTTAGTTTTTCTATGTTAGTTTCAAGACAATATCTTAATTACTTTCTTAGTTAATTGTAGTAGGTGTTATTTTGTGTTTGTAGGAGACTTCATTGACAAGGTAGCGTCACTGAAAAAGAAGAGTAGAGAGAGTAGAGGTTGGGATTGTTGAAAATAATTCCTTAGGTCTCACAAAGACAGTTGTAAACCTTAAATGTAGGCTCAAGTTTAGTGAAAGAATTTGGGAAAACCCACAGAGGTGGGTTGTGATTTTTGCCTCCCTTGAGCAAAGACTTTTTCATGCTAAATATTTGTGTTGATTTACTATTTCGTAACTTAGGTTCTTGCATAGCAGCTCAAAGCACCCCGTTCCTTAAGTTCATAGGTCGCAGCCAAACTAACATGAATTGTGTACCCCAGTCTAAAATGATGGAAATATGCACTCCATGCAATCGAACTATCTCTCAAATATAGATCTTGGCTAAATTCTCTAAATTGTAGGTAGTTTAGACTGGTATAAAATGTGCAAATTTGGTCAATATATCAACAATGACCCAAATAGCCTCAAATTTCTTTAAAGTCTATGACAACCCTTCTGCGATGTTAATAGAAATCCGCTCCCATTTTCACTTAGTTATAGGCATCCTTTGAGTCATACCACTCAGTCTTTTATGCCCTTACTTCATCTATTGACAATTCAAACATCGACATACATGCTCAACTATGTCCCTCTGCATCCCACACCACTAATAATATTATTTCAAGTCATGATACATCTTTACACCTCCAGGGTGGATAGAATAACTTGCACTGTGGGTATTTTCCATAATAAACTTTTTCAAATCACCTGTCCGCGGAACACAAATGTGGCCCTTAATCCTCAAAATACCCTCATCATCTAGATTCACTTCTTTAGCCTTTCCTGGCAACACGTTGTCTCGAATAATGCATTATTTCTCATCATCAAACTGCTGAGCCTTGATTTTCTCCAACCAAAGAGATTGTGCCTCCATACATGTTAGAACTTTGTAAGGTTTTGAAATATCAAGTCTTAAAAAGCTATTGGCTATATATTGAACGTCCATTGCTAAGGGATATTCCCTCACTTGCAATAATTCTAGGCTTCCCACACTTACTTCCTTCTGAATCAAGGTATCCGCTCCCACATTAGCCTTGCCCGGATGATAAATATTAGTTATGTTATAATCCTTTAGCAAATCCAACCATATCCATAGTCTCAAATTTAGATCCCTCTAATAAAATATGTACTGAAAGCTGCGATGATCCATGAATATCTCACAATACACACCATAAGGAAAGTGCCTCCAAATCTTAAATGCAAATACCACCACTATAACTCTATATAACAAGGTGGTTATTTATTCTCATGCATATTCAACTTTCTTTAGGCATAAGTTGTGACCTTGCCTTTCTACATCAAAATACAACCTAGGCCAATTCGTGAAGCATCACAATATACAGTAATATCCTCTCCCTCCATGGGTAACGTTAAAATCAGATTTGTAGTCAACAAAAGTCTTAAGGTTTTGGACGCTTACATCACACTCACTTAACTACTTGAAAACCACATTCTTCTGAGTCTATTTGGTCAACAGAGATGTGACAGATGAAAATCCCTCCACAAAATGCCTATAGTATCTTGCAAAGCCAACATAACTCCAAATCTCTATAGGTGACGTTAGCTTAGCCCTATCTCTGACTCCCTCAATTTTATTAGGATCTGCCATGATACCATTATTGGATACTATATGTCCCAAAAATGCCACAGGGTTAAGCCAAGACTCACTCTTTGAACACTTGGTGTAAAGTTGCTTATCCTTCAAACTTTAAAGCATAATCCTCAAATTTCACTCGTGTTCCTCATTACTTCAAAAATATCTCAAGATATCATCAATGAAGACAATAATGAAAAAATCCAAATAAGTCCTAAAAACTCCGTTCATCAAGTATAATAATGTTGTTGGGGAATTGGTCAGCCTAAAATACATAACCAAGAACTCATAATGCCTATAATGAGTCATGAACACCATTTTAGGGATATCCTCTATCCTAATATTCAGCTGATGATAACTGAATATCAAATAAATTTTACAAAAATATCGAATTACACTAAGGCTGGTAAGAAAAATTATTAATGCGAGGTATAGGACACTTGTTCTTGACTATCACCTTATTCAGCTGTTAATGGTCGATACACATCTGTTAGAACTATATTTCTTCTTCACAAAAAGCACAAGAGCACCCCAAGGGGAGATAATCAGTTTGTGAACCCCTTACTTAACAAATTTAGTAATTGCTCCTTCAACTCTACCGATGCCATCCGTTATAGAGGAATATATAAGTTGAGTGCCCGATAGCAAATCAATATCTCAATTGGGTAAAATGCATGGAAGATCAATCGAAAATACCTTCAGAAACTTTCTACCACTAGTACCAACTCCAATATAGGTGTCTCAGTACTAGTATCTCGAACGTAGGCCAAATAAGTCAAACATCCCTTATACACCATTCGTTGTGCCTTAAGAAACTAAATTACCTTCGTCATGTAATATTTGATAGTCCTCTACCACTAGAACCTAGGAATGCCTAACATGAATAAAGTAACTATCTTAGCATGACAATTCAAGATCGCTTTATACAGATATATACTATTCATGCCCAAAATAATATCAAAATCCACCGTATAAAGAATCACCAAATATATCGAAGTATCATAGCACAATAGGGTAACCACACATGACCAATAGTCTCGATTCACAACTATTGAATCCCTAATAAGTGTAGAAACATGAATAGATAAATTAAGTGAATCACATAAGATATCCTATTCAAAGCAAAATATGCGGACACATAAGAATCAGTAGATCCTAGATCAAATAACACTGTAGCTGCTCAGTGAAAAACTAGGATAATACCTGTATTAAATGCATCTGATGGCTCTACCTCTGGTCTGTCGAAAAAGAATATCATTGGCTATGACCTCCCTAAGTTTGAGTACCCCTATATCCTCCACCTCATCCAGTTTGAGAATCACTTTTTCCTCCCTCAATGCCACCTTTACTTGTCTGAGCACCTTCCTTAGTTGGCTATGTTATTGTTCTGGGTGTAGATACATGAGAACCGCGTTTTGGCCAACCTATCTAAGTTTTGGGAAATCCATCTTATAGTTCCCCAGATCACCACACTCAAAACATCCCCTACGTGCTATGATCTGCATGTTATATCCCGTAAATTCCCGGTACATAGGTGGCCTATTCGCGTGTTGGTTAAGAATATTTGAAAGCCATACATGCTAGAAAAAGGCGCGAGAAAAAAAGCGGACAAGCGCCAAGTCGGCGCGTCACTAGGTAAAATGCGATTTATAGTGTCCAAGTATATAAAGCTCGGTTTGTGATGATAATTCCCTTTAATTAATAATTTCCTTTAGTTAATAATTTCTTCAAAAATTAATATTCCCTTTAAATAATGTTAATTTTCCTTTAATTAATAAATAACTTCCTTTTAACTACTGCTTCCTTTAATTAATATAATTTCCTTTAGTTAAGTGATAATTTCCATTAGTAATCCAAGGAAACGCAGAGGGGAAAGAAGACGAAGAAAAATTTAAATAATCGTTCGATTACGCTGCCAAACGAAGTCTAAACTCAAATTAACCTCAGGTACCGAGGTTTTAGCAGCGAGGAGCATTTCTACGGTTTTTGTTTCGTGAAATACGGCGGCGAATCGTCGAGAACTACCGAACCAAAGTAAGTTAAATTTCTCCAAATTAGTGTCTATGTGCTCCTAACCGTAAAGTGAATACTTCTCCCTTCTGGACTTCTGAAAAATAGCAAGTTTTCGGTCGTCTTTCGATAAGCCTAAGTTGAAATATAATTATATCGAAAGTAGCGTAGATCATGAGAATAGTGTTGTATTTAGTACTAATTGGCGTGTTTATGAATACAGTTGGGAGATTTGGCTAGAATACTGACCGAGCCTCATCCGACAGTCGGATAACTCGAGGTTAAGGTATGTAAAGTTGTTCTTCGGCAAGTTAGTAAGCTTTAGTGTTATGGATCATAGTAAACTCCGTATTTGAACTCTCGGAGTTGAATGCGAAATTGAGTAAGTTTAGTACATACTGGTTTGCGTTGCCGTATCGTATTTCAGTCCGAAGATGAAAAGCACATGCGCCAAAGGGCGAGTTAGCATTCGAGATTCAGAATAGCTTATTGTAAGATTAGCAAGCATGTTATAGAATAAAAGAAAACGATTTTCAGAATATAAGCTAGTAAAGTATTATCGAGTTAGATAGACAGAGATATTGGCTACAGATTAGCCAACTTTTAAAGAAAGATTTCAGAATCATTATAGTCAGTAAAGAATCAGCTTTCAGATAATCTTCTTTGATTATACATGCTTGCTATATGTGTTATTTGCTTGTTGAGACTTGTTGTGGCGTGAGGGCCCCTTATTGAGCGTCCCTGCCGCCCCTGGGTTGGTAATCGTGTCGCCCACTGAGCGGGTGGGTTTTCGTCACTCCAAGGAGTGGCCTGCCGTCCCCAGCTTGGACGAAGATGGGATGAAGCTTTCCCCATAGCGATCGTCTGCATTACAGGTGCAGCTCCGGCTTCAGTAGCCCTGTTGAGTTTTGTTTCCAAGGGAACCAGACCCTATACGTACTATCTGTACATTCAGTTATTCAGGTGTAGCTCCGGTTTCAGGTAGCCCCGTTGAGTTTGTGTTCAGGATCCAGACCCTATCTGTTACTGTCTACACAGGGTCCTCCGGACCCGAACACGGTGTTATCTGGGAGGCCGAGCCGGAGCCGAGCCTAGGGGCGTGGGGAGCTCCGAAGTGAGCAGATGATTGGAGTGACTTATTTTTGGCAGGTTTTGACCCGGGTAGGAGTATTTAGAATATTTGCTTGCTTGGTGCCATCCGGCTTATGGGGGTTCGTATTGGCTCTTGCTTGCTACTTGTATATCTATCTATGTGTTATATATTAGCTACTAGACGGCGAGGTCGTCGCGTTTGCAGTGCGCATCCGCCTTATCGGTACAGAAAGCATGATCCTGTTCATTTCAGTTTATTCAGTTATCTCCTGCCATACAGACTTGCTAGTTATGCTGTCCTTTTTCAGTTCTTTTTAGTTATGTTATTTCAATTTGCTTTGCATACTGAATTACCCAGCCCAAATGCGCGCCCCGATGGGAGTGCTGCATTACTTGCCTGCAGACTCTATAGGAGGAGGCGATCCTCGTGATTCCGAGATCCGAGGCTGACCAATTGTCAGCTCCTGTCATCCGAGTCTGATCCCCAGAGGTGTAGCTCTTATTCTTTTGATGTACAGTATGGGTAGGTCGGGGCCATTTGTCGATCATTTCTATCATTACTCATAGAGGCTTGCAAATTGTTTATTTATCTCCTGTAGTCAATTAAGTTGGTCGTGTGAGACCTTAGTTTGACACTAGTGGTGACCTTGCCGGTCACGTGGCACTCAGTAGTTTACCTGTTAAGTTTTTAGATGTTCTGGTCAGCTCATTAGGTCTTGGAGGCTATAGGCCCCGGATGGGCGGAGGAAATTTGTGTTTACAGCCGTTATATAGCCTTTTGTTTCCAGAAATATGAAATAGAGCTAGCCGAGGCACCAGATGTGCTTAGGCTCACCGATTAGCAGTCCAGTCCCTACTAGGGCACCAGGTGCCAGTCATACCCCCAAGGCGGGGGCGTGACAAACTTGAGTATCGAGCGGAGTCATTCTAGGGAATACGCAAGCCGTGCTAAGTAAGAGTCTTGTCTATGGATGTGTTTGTGCACCACATACTATAAGGCGAGGAGGTTTGCAAGGCATGATAGGATGGTTACTCTTCTTTCTCAGTCAGTCGTGCTATAGAGCGGTACGGGGTTGAGTCCTTAAAACTTATTGTATTCTATGTTTTCAGATAAAAATGGCAAACGTGCGACACCCTGCCACAGGCGGAGCTAGATACAGCAGCAGGAGAAGGCACCAACGAGATGCCTCAGTTTCAGAAGCAGTCGGCCCGATGCGAGGGCGACATGGCTTCATCACAGCCCTCTCAGCGGATTTCCCCTCTCACCGGGGCTGTTCGGAACGACACCGCCTCCGATAGCTCATGTGCCTTCGCCATCTGATCAGGAGGTCCGTAGTGCTGTAGTTATGATGGCACAGATGTTGGCAGCACAGCGCCAGTCGGCGCCACCTGCAGCAGCAGAATCTTCAGATGGGACAGGCGGTTCCGGAGTTCAGGAATTTTGGCACTGGGTCCCCGCGGTATACAGGTTGGTCGAGGGGCGAGAGGACCCTCGGGACTTTTTAGATCAAATGCGAGAGGATATTTCGAGTTATGCATGTAACCCCTGCGAGTCTGTTAAGCTGCGTATTCCGGTTACGTGACATAGCTATATTGTGGTACGAGTTGGGAAAGGTCCCGAGGGAGATGATGCCCCTCCGACCTGGTCCAACTACTCGGAGGCCTTTCCTAAGCCATTGTTGCCACGAGGAGATCAGGCAGGCCGGATGGACGATTTCTGCATCTAGAAGCGAGGGGGACGAGGGCGTACGTGAGTATGCTTTGCAGTTTGACTCCTTAGCCGTTATGCTCCAGCATTTGTTGATACCATGCCAGCGAGAGTTCACGGATTTATCATGGGTCTAAATCCGGAGTATCTTGAGGCATGTATGGCGGCGACGTTGCGAAGATATGGACATCGCCGAGTCTGAGGCTTTGCTCCGGACCATAAGGGTCTTAGACAGCGGCAAAGTAGTAGACAGACCGGTCAGGAGCAGCGCCGCAAAGATAGACCAGATGACATACAAAGGGAAGTTCAGAGAGGACCCAGGCCTCGACTATCAGATAGATCCCCTAGACCCCCACCTCCACCACAGCAGCAGCAGCGGCAGCGGTAGATATCCTCGTAGAGGGCGATCGAGCTAGTGAGTAGTTCCGAGGACAGTAGAATCCCCGCGCGAGAGAAGGGGAGAGCAGAGTAGATTTGCACCCTCACCCCTGCCCTTATTGTAATCGACCACATTCTGGACCTTGTAGATATGGCTTTTCTGGGTATTATACTTGCGGTCGAGATGGGCATCAGATGAGGGATTGTCCGACCGGAAGGTGCACGAGGAGGAGAGACAGTCGGGACGGGGGGATCCACGCGGGGCCACGGCTCCAGCAGCCGGCGGGCGCGGGCCTTCAGGCTCAGCAGAGCGAGAGGACGAGGTAGATCAGGAGCCTCCAGTTCGGGTGCGGGCTCAAACCGTACTTATGCACTGCCAGAGAGACATGATTCAGAGGCGTCTCCGGATGTAGTAACAGGTACAATGATTATTTGTTGCTACCACATGTATTGGTGACCCGGATCCCTTTCTGTCCTTATGTTACCCCATTTGTGGCACGGAGGAGGTTCAATATTGCACCAGAATTATTAAAACATCCCTTTTCAGTATCCGCCCCGCCCGGTCGGCTCGATTATAGCTAGCAGGGTACCGGGTGTACAGTGGAGAGGTTGCTGACCGTCGAGACCACGGTAGATCTGGTCGAGTTAGAAATGATAGACTTCGATGCCATAATGGGTATGGATTGGCTAGTGCCGTGCTTTGCCAATGTTGAATGTTGACCAAGACGGTCCGATTCCACTTTCGGGAGAAACCGTGCGGGAGTGGAAGGGCAGCACCGCTACGCCAAAAGAGTAGGTTTATTTCCTACCTTCAGGCGAGGAGATTGATAACTAAGGGATGTATTTACCATCTGGTGAGTTCCAGGATGTTCGAAGAATCTCCGACACTCGATGCATTAGGTGGTGAACGAGTTCCCGAATGTATTTCCAGATAGTTACGGCATTCCTCCAGAAAGGGAAATAGATTTTGCTATCGATTTGCCAGGCACTCAACCTCTGTATCAATTCCTCCTTGCATTATGGCTCCTGCAGAAACTTAGAGAGCTAAAGGAGCAGCTGAAAGATCTATTAGACAAGGGATTCATCAGGCCGAGTACTTCACCATGGGTGCGCGGTATTATTTGTGAGAAAGAAAGATGGCTCACTCCGGATGTGCATAGATTATCAGCGGTTGAACAAGAAGTTACAGGAGTGTGAAGAACAAGTACCCGCTTCCCAGAATTGATGACTTATTTGATCAGTTGCGGGGAGCCGAGATACTTTTCTAAAGTGACTTGCGGTCCGGATATCACCGGGTTAGTACGTGAAAGAGATATTCCTAAGACAGCGTTCGGGGCCGATATGGACATTTTGAATTTCTAGTCATGTCCTATGGGTTGCGAATGCCCGGCAATATTCATGAACCTGATGAACAGTATTTTCAGACCTTTCCTGGACTTGTTCGTAATAGTATTTATTGATGACGATACAGTGTATTCTCGCTCTGAAGCAGATCCACCGGATTCATTTGAGAGACGATCACTCCAGATCCTCGGGGACCGCCGGTTATATGCTAAATTTTCCAAGTGTGAATTCTGGCTTAATTCAGTAGCCTTTTTAGGGCACATTGTGTCGGATGCTGGTATTCGAGTTGACACGCGAGAAGATAGAAGCAGTCAAATCATGGCCAAGGCCTACCACTCCGACCGAAATTAGTAGCTTTTCGGGATTAGCGGTATTACGGGAGGTTTGTTGAAGAGGTTCTCGACTATTGCGGCACCTCTGACCAAACTGACGCAGAAAGCAGCAAAATTTCAGTGGACAGAGGCATGCAGCAGAGTTTCAGGAGCTGAAGGATAGATTGACCTCCGCCTTGATATTAGCGTTATCGGAAGGTACGGAAGGTTATTCGGTATATTGCGCGCATTGGCGTCCCGAATTTGAGTTCTTAACGTGTTTGATGCAGCATGGTAAAGTGATTGCATATGCTTCCAGACAGCTGAGGAAACACAAGAAAAACTACCCTACCCACGACCTGGAGTTAGCCGCAGTGATCCACGCGAAAATGTGGAGACATTATTTGTATGGTGTTCATGGGGACATTTTCACAGATCACAAGAGCTTACGATACTATCTTCACTCAGAGGAGTTGAATCTGCGACAGCGCGTCGCTGGTTAGATGCTAAAAGATTACGACGTGGATATTCTGTACCACCCAGGGAAGGCCAATGTTGTAGCTGATGCTCTCGATCGAAAGTCATGGAGTTTGGCGTATTTGCGACCCGAAACGGGAATTGGTCAAGGAGATACATCAGTTAGCTAGCCTGGCCGTTCGTGTAGCGGAAACAGAGGACAACCGAACGGTAATTCAGAGCACCGCCGAGTCATCCTTAGTTGTGGAAGTAAAGGAACGGCAATATGAGGATCGTGACCTAGTTCGGCTTATAGATTATATTCCGCTGGGGGAAGCGCCCAGAATTCCAGGTAACAGAGGATGGAGCGCTACGTTGTAAAGACCGTTTATGTGTTCCCAATGTTTCAGGCCTCCGCCAGCATATCATGAACGAGGTACATTGCGCCCGATATTCTCTTCACCACAGCTGTAAAGATGTACCATGATATCAAAAAATGCGGTGGCCGAGGTATGAAAAGAAATTGCTGAATTTGTAGCCCGGTGTCCTAACTTCCAACAGAGTGAAAGCAAGGAACATCGAAGCCAGGCGGTTTGGCTCGGGATATAGTTGTGACTCTATGGAAATGGGAAGCTATAAATATGGATTTTGTGACCAAGGATTACCGTACTAGACATAGACATGACTCTATATGGGTGATAGTTGACAGATTGACCACATCAGCTCATTTCCTGCCAGTGAGAACTACCTTCGGCCGAAGGTGGCAGGTTGGCATATTCCGAGAAATAGTCGGGTGCAGTGCAGTGCTCCATTGGCCCCGGACGAGAGGAGAGCGCGGTTTACGGCTAGATTCTGGCAGTCGTTTCAGAAAGCAGTGCGCAGATTAAATTGAGCACTGCATTCCACCCTCAAACAGATGGACAGGCTGAACGCACCATTCAGACGCTCGAAGATATGTTGCGAGCGTGTGTGCTGGGCTTTCGGTGGTATTGGGATGAGCATTTGCCCATGTCGAGTTTGCTTACAATAACAGCTATCACTCGGCTATTCGAGATCGCGCCTTTCAGGCTTTTCTCCCGGGCAAAGTGCAGATCGCCGGTTGGCTGTTTTGAAATAGGAGAATCAGCGATGATTAGGCGAACATTGTTCAGCGAGTGAGAAGAGAAAGTAAAACTTATCGAGAGAACGCCTATTGACTGCACGAAGTCATGAAATCATATGCGAGATGTACGGCGCGAGAATCTGGAGTTCGATGTGAATGACTGGGTATTTCTGAGAAAGTGTCTCCGATGAAAGGGGTGATGAGATTCGGCAAGAAAGGTAAGCTTCATTTAAGATTTGTCAGGCCATATCAGATTCAGCGAAGAATGGCCAAGTGGCGTATGAGTTGAACTTGCCGCCAGGAATTAGAGAATCCTGTATCCAGTCTTCCATGTATCATGTGAAGAGAGATGTGGGACATTAAAGTGGAGTTGAGTGGATCTGCTGATTACAAGAAAGCTTGCTTTTCCATGGAAGGGACAATGTAGCAATGTCCTGATAAGTGAATTGCGGTGAGAACCAAGATGGTGTGATCACATCAGGACTCCATGTAATGCTTGAAACTGGAGGCGAGAGAAATGGGCATGAAGCTGAAAAGTGTGAGCTTCCCAAATCATCTCATAAATTTTTTAGGATTTTGATAAGCGACGAAAGGCATATGGGCCATATTACTTATATTTCCTGTTATGTACCATGCTTTGATATTTTGATGCATATAAACAGAGCACTCTTTATTAATATAATGTGAGTCCCCTATGAGCTGTTGTTGTTTCGGTTTGGGACAATCCACCAGCCACAGGAAAAATTTCCACAAGACGGACGTGACCAGGTTGAGTGCTCTGAGCGATCTCAAATTAGGGCAGATATTGGTAGAGAGGACATTGCCATGATTCCCGATACATGTGTACAATATTAGTAGCGTGTTGGTTGGGAATGTTGAAGATACAATAAGAGCTGAAAAATGCAGAGGAAAAATGAATAGCAATGATTAGGCATCATGAAATAAATACGTTATAAGCAGTCAAATATATAAAAGCTGCGGTTTGTGGTAAATGTTCTTGCTATTAATGTTTTTCTTTTAATGATTAACAATTTGACTGAGGTCTGTTGCTTCCCAACGGAACTGGGCTGCTGATGATACAAGCCTTTTCCCTTTTAACTACTGCTCCTTTAATTAATATAATTTCCTTTAGTTAAGTGATAATTTCATTAGTAATCCAGGAAACGGAGGGAAAGAGACGAAGAAAATTTAAATAATCGTTCGATTCTGTTGCCAAACGAAGTCTAAACTCTAATTAACCTCAGGTACCAAGATATTTAGCAGCAGGAGCATTTCAGGTTTGTTTACCGAAATACGGCCGGCAGATGTCGAGCTACCGAACCCGAAGTAAGTAGAATTTCTCCAAATTAGTGTCTATGTGCCCTAACCGTGAGAGTGAATACTTCTCCCATACGGATACAGAAAAATAGAAAGTTTTGACCGTCTTTTCGATAAGCCTAAGTTTAGACGATAATTATATCGAAAGTGACGCCGTCCTTCAGAATAGTGTTGTATTAAGTACTAATTGACGTGTTTATGAATACAGTTGGGAGATTTGGTGGAATCTTGACCGAGCCTTGTCCGAAAGTCGGATAACTCGAGTTAAGGTATGTGAAGTTGTTCTTCGGCAAGTTAGTAAGCTTTAGTGTTATGGATCATAGTAAACTCCGTATTTGAACTCTCTCGGAGTTGAATGCTGAATGAGTAAAGTTTAGTACATACTGGTTTTGCGTTGTACGTATCGTATTTCGGTCGAAAGATAGAAAAGCATACGCCAAATGGAAAGTTAGCATTCCAGATTCAGAATAGCTTATTGTAGGATAATTAGCAAACATGTTATAGAATAAAAAGAAACAGATTGTCAGAATATAAGCTAGTAAAGTATTATCAGTTAGATAGACGAGATATTGGCTACAAATTAGCCAACAGTTAAAGAAAGATTTCATCGGTATAGTCGGTAAAGAATCAGCTTTCAGATAATCTTCTTCAGTTATACATGCTTGCTATTTATATGTGTTATTTGCTTGTTGAGACTTGTTGTGGCGTAGGGGACCCCTTTTGAGCGTCCTCGCCGCCCCTGGGTTATTAATCGTGTCGCCCACTGGCGGGTGGGTTTTGAGTCACTCCAAGAAGTGGCATGCCGTCCCAGCTTGGACGAAGATGGGATGAAGCTTTCCCCATAGCAGTCTGATCAGCATTACAGTGAGCTCCGGTTTCAGATAGCCCTGTTGAGTTTTGTGTCCAGGGAACCAGACCTATACATTGCATACGTACATTTAGTTATTCGAGGTGTAGCTCAGGTTTAGGTAGCCTAGTTGAGTGTTGTGTTCGGGGATCAGACCCTATCTGTTACTGTCTAAACAGGGTCCTCCGGACCCAGACACGGTGTGTATACCGGAGGCCGAGGCCCGAGCCGAGACCCGGGGGCGATGCAGGGCTTCGAAGTGAAGCGGATGAGTGGAGTGACTTATTTTGGCGGAGTTTGACCGGGTAGGGGTATATAGAATATTTGCTTGCTTGGTGCCATCCGGCTTATGGGGGTTCGTATTGGCTCTTGCTTGCTACTTGTATATCTATCTATGGTATATATTAGCTACTAGGCAGTCGTCGCGTTTACGATGCACTCCGCCTTATCGGTACAGAAGCATGATCCTGTTGTTTTGTTTATTCAGTTATCTCCTGCCTTAGAGACTTGCTAGTTATGCTGTCCCTTTTTCAGTTCTTTTTAGTTATGTTATTTCAGTTGCTTTGCATACTCGGTTGCAGTGATGCGGCGCCCGATGACTTTGCATTACTTGCCTGCAGAGTACTCATAGACGAGGCGATCCCTCGTGATTCCGATCAGGCTGTTGAGTTGTCAGCTCTGTCATCAGATCGATCCCAGTGTAGCTCTTTTCTTTTGATGTACGAGTATGGGTAGGTCGGGAGGGCCTTTGTCGATCATTTCTATCATTACTCATAGAGGCTTACCAAATTAGTTTATTTATCTCCCTGTAGTCAGTTAAGTTGGTCGTGTGAGACCATAGTTTGATAATAGTGGTGACCTTGCCGGTCACGTAGCTTTCGGTGTTTACATTAAGTTTTAGATGTTACGAATCATTTGTTCAGTGCTTTGGAGGCTATAGGCCCAGATGGCGGAGTTTGTGTTTACAGCCGTTATATAGCCTTTTGTTTCCAGAAATCAGAAATAGAGCTAGCCGGGCACCGGATGTGCCTAGGTTCACCAGTTAGTAGTCCCGGGTCCTACTAGGGCACCAGGCGCCGATCCTTACCCCCAAGGCGGGGCGTGACACTGCAGGGAAAAGCCAGAGTAGTCTGAGTACCCTCTATGACCTTAGGGTCTATGAGAATAATAATGGGGAGCCTATCCTAAACCATACATGCTGTGATACGATTACTACTCTCGGATATCTACAAGGCCGACTAAATTGGTCTGCTGGAGCTGCTGGAGATGATCCCCTTCTAAAGTAACTCCTACCTTTAGATGATCTACACTGTAGATGCCGGAACCATGAGTCTTCTTGCCACTGCACCTCATATTCACGACACACGATAAGCTTAACATCCTTGGCCGGTTATCTACCACCCTATGAAAAGAAGCTCTTGTAGCAACTAAGCTAGCTGCAGCTAAACGAATACAGTAAATCAGCCCATAGTGAATCTCTTCACCTTCTCAATCTCATCCGGATGTATTATCATCACATGGAATGATAAGACAAAATTTCATCATAATCGAGTCATGGTCATGCCACCTATTGTAACACCTCAAATTGTAACCTCTTGTCTTTTCGCACACTATAGGAACAACCTTCTCCACAAATACTTAAGAAAACTGAGTACAAAATAAATAAGGTGACCCAAGTGGTCAACTTTCAACATGGAAGCCCTCCACCACTACTTGACCAGACCGATCATTTAAAAGGCTATGAAATCGACACCATTGGAATCACCAATCCCAAATTGTAATCTCTCATGGTAATAAGCCAAGAACTCATAAGCATCTACACTATGATCTCCAATAATCTATGAAGGACCATACACTAGAAACGACTAAACCTGTTCTACTCATCCACTAAAAAATACAGGGTGTAACATCGGAGTGTAGAGCAATGCTTGGTAATGGCACCAAAAACCCAGGAAGCTATAGTTGCTACTAGCTGTTTCCCCCTGAGTCTGGAGACTTGGAGAAACATACTCATATGGACTTTGAGCTTTGAATCCTACATGAGAATAATTTGGTGTAATGTATGTTACCTAAGTCATACTCTTGAGAAAACCAAATCTCCAAACCAAAGTATCTTGTAGCACGGGAGTAGCATCAAACCGCGGTTCCTGAATGGGACAAAATTCAGAAACCTTAACCAACTCATCATCATGAATAGTCTCTAGATCAAGAGATATAGATCTAGCATGATCTATGTAGCAACCCATGCACGACTTTTAGCAGGTGCTGATCTGTGGACTCTACCTGCCTTGTCCCTTGCCTTTCCCTTGCCTCTGCCACGTACAATAACCTTAGCAATAGGCACAAGCTCCTGCTCTTCGGCTATTGGCCGAACGGAAGTCCTCACTATCTACTTAATTGAATCAATGTTTGCACGATAAAAAGTGAAAGAATGGAATTTTCCTAAGTGTCCAATAGTCTCTCAAAGATAAGTAAAAACATCTCCATACATATCTGTAAGGCTCTACTAGACATGACTCTTGTACCTACAAGACCAAAGAACTGACCTCTGATATTAGGTTCACAATTCAAAATAAGTCATGAGGCACCTAAACCTAAGCCTGGTAGGTGAAACACACCATTTTTATCATCATTATACAATTAATAAGTAGAAAAGAAAAGCGAGTCAATAAATAAGTCATGATCAATATCTCAAACTTATAAAAATTTGTAAAAAATAATAACTAAAAAAACCCTAAAACCTGAAAATTGCAGTACAAGAGCCTCTAAAATTTATACAAGTTGGAAACATCAATACACTCTAAAAAAATATTGGGAAAACAAATAAAAAGAGAGAAGGAGACCGGTGTCGCAAATTAGCCAAGTAGCTCACTCAAAATATCTCCTCATTGGTAACCAACTCGAGACAACTCCTCCCGAGCTCCACTCATATTCGATTCTGAACCTACATCCAAAAAGGAATTAACAAGTGTAGTATGAGTATTAAAATAATGTGTACCTAGTAAGTATCATAAATAAATTCTCCTCGAAGTAATGGAGAGGTTTGATTTACGAAAAACACTTTCTTAGGTACTTTAATAGAAAATAGATTCAACAGTAAAAATAATTCATAGACAAGAGAGGAATAAATTTCATAAATCAAATAAAGATCCTAGAAATCAGCATTTAAGTGATTCAACAAGATTCTTTCCAAGAATCCAGCAACTCTCTCTAATAAGAACAAATAAAATAAAAATTTCGATTCTTCCCAGGGAATTCAATAACTCTTATCAATAAGAGTAAACCATACAAATAAGTCAATTCTTCCTAAGAATCCATGATAATTTCACAACACTAAAATCAAATCAGGTATAAATGAAATACAGTAGAATACCTATGAATGCAACCAATACACACTCTTTTATCGAGGAGTCATGACCTATGGGGGGGCCTGCAAACTCCATGCACCCTGTGTAGGAATGCACCCAATATGGAGACTCAAATCCTTCAATAACAATATTATGCAGTTGTGCACCCGATTCATGAGCTTATTAGCCTCCTTTAATAACAACGTATATGCGTGCCGAGATTGAGGCTTATCAACTTCAAACATGAATATAAATGATCAGGTGTAGGTATGAATGCAAAATATACGCATTCGACATGTACACTATACATAAAATGCATCCAGGTAACCTCAATATCACATGAGTACAAGTTAACCATATAAACTAGACCACAAGGACATAACCTTATGAATCTTCCTGAAAATGAATATGGATGATCATTTAGAATCATAAATAGCATATGCACTCATAGGACATACATACTGTTCAGACAATATATTAAAGTAGCTCATTCATTGTAAGTGTATCGGATAGTCAGAATTATTTCATCAATATGCAATTAATTAATCATGATAATCATCTTTTCGATATCGGTCAAAATATGATTCAAATTTCACATTTTATCTCGAAAATATCATATAATCATATAGATTGACTAAAGAATTAGTTAAGTATCCGAGCATGTCACTTGCTACCTGCAAAGGTGCTCTTCACATCACCTATACGGTACCCCCTTATTTCAAAATCTCAATACCATTATTTATGAAAATATCCACCAATCAGAATCTAGAAATTATTAACTTGCCTCAATTCATAACATCATGTATCACCACAATAACCTTTCCCTTCCTCTGAACGCTAAGCGTTCCCAATCTCTCAAAAATATATTCTACATAAGCACACAAGTCTATTGATACCTATATTGATATAGAAATTACTCAGTCAAAACGTCAACCACACGAGCACCCGAGGTTAAAATTATAAATTTCTTCCAAATGAGGTTACTCATAGTCCATAGGTCTCAAATCTCAAATTTCATCGAAATTCGACTACGAATTCTACCTTCAATCATTTTTTTTAAAATTATCACAGATTTTGAGATTTCAAACTCCAATTTCCAAGCAAAATCACAAAGTAAGCGACCGATAATTGCTAGAATCCATGAAATAATAATAAAAGGAAGGTTAAATTTTTACTCCCCCGATGATATCTTGGAAACACCTCCAAAAGCTCCTTGAATTCAGGAGTCTAGAACCCAAAGTATGATTAGGGAATGAGATCTCGCTTGGGCAATAATAGATTCTATCCGGTCGGCTTCCGTAGGTGCGAGACTCACGGCGAGCCACACGTTGTAGGTGCAAGATTGTTCATCATGTCTCCCGCAGGTGCATACCACCACTGCAGTAGAGATACTGCACCTGCGGAAAATCCATCGCAGGTTCAAATTCATCCTTCACCGCCTTCTCTGTCGCCCGGTGGCGTGCCTCTCTGTAGTGCGAGCAAGCATCACAAATGAAGTATGCACTAGACATCAACTGAAACTTGCAATTTTCTCAACCAACTAATTCATGGCATTAACCCTCGAAACTCACTCGAACCCTACGAGATGTAAATCAAATATTCAAATCACTCACGAAACACACTACGAACCTATTGGAATACTCAAAACACCGAATATCATCTCGATATATTATTGAATGTGGTCAACTCAAAATTTTTAACTCAACTAGTAATCAATCTAACGTTTGAATCACTCTTGAGCCCGCGCCAAACTCGTGCAAACTATCTGACTAAGTCATAAATCACTCTCCAAACCTATTAGCTGTTAAAATTTAATTCCGAGTTTGTTTTACTCATTTTATTGACTTTGGTCAAACTTCAAATCCTCAAATTTTAATTTAGATTTTCTTCTCTGACACGCATCTGGTTACCTCGAAAATTATGTCACATGTCTCCTGGAAGTCATAAATCACATAATAAAGTTATAGAAAAGATCTTTTAGGAAAAGGATCCTAATACAGTAATTCTTAAAACAACCGGATAGATTATTGCATGTTTTTAGCTTAGTTTTCAAACATATAGAAATATAAACAAATAAATACTTATTTACAACGATAAGAACATTTCAAACTATCTGCCTTTTATTGTATTTTTCTCTTCAATTAACTATACCATGAATCAACTACTTAAGTACGGTCTATAATCTTTGCCCTATATTTAGTTTTGCAATTTTTCGGAACAAAACGACAAAAAGAAAAAAAAATGTAAACTTTTCTCTAAAATTTGCCCCGATCAGATTAGTAGCTACCTTTTCTTCGCCTTATGGATAAAATTTATTTATTATATATCAATATTATTTTCATATACAGATATGTTTTTTTTGTGCGATTATCTGAGTATTAAAATTTTATTTAATATATGTCAATATTATTTCATATAAAGATATGTCTTTTTTGGGCAATTATTCAAATATGGTTACCATAGCTTTCTAACTATTTTGTTCTCTACATATCATAAATTCACGACACATTTCTTCTGGTAGTGCTACTAAATTGTTAGTATTTTATTTAAGTTGACTCCAAATTAAAAGCATTAAACTTGTCATAGTCCAAAATATTGAAGGTTAATTTTTCTAAACGTGAGAGTTCGTAGACAAATCATATATAAATTACAAACCAGAGTACTCCGTCTGTCTCAATTAGGCGTGTTCTTGGTTCGATTTGAATCGATTTTTGATCAAAATCATAACCAAATCCAAGTTAGTTGATTTTTAAATTGCTAAAATTAAACCAAACCAAACCAAATAAAATAAAAAATTTGTTTTTTTAAATTTTTAAAGTTTGTAATTTTTTGTTTGTTTATTTGCTTGTTTGATTAATTGATAATAGTAAAACAACAAATACATGAGATAAACTATTTCAAATGAACTTTATGAATTAACAAATTTCTCTCTACTATCACAAGATGAATGTATCTGAATTTTCTATTAATTTTCAACACTATTCCAAAGTTTTAGCATGTTTAAGTTATATAACTGTAGAGGTTCTTCCACTTCACACACTTAATATCCATACAAAATAATATACAACTTTAAGTAGAATGATCAACCCTTCAAAAATCAAAAGGGTAAACGATTGAAGAGTAGATAGATGTCTTAGCAAAAAAAATTAAAAATCGGCAATACGCCACATCACATATAGATAATTAGACTTAAAGTATTGAGTTTGAACATATATTTTAAGAAATAGAATTTAAACATATATTGCAGTTCATGTGAAATAAATATACTAAAATCAAATTAATGATTAACATGTATAAGATATTTATAATTATTTATGAAAAACTAATATCATATATTCAAATAACTATAAAATTTATTGGTTTGGTTTGATTATTTCTTCAATTTTTTTATAGAACCAAAATCAAACTAAATATTATCAGTTTTTAAAATATAAAATCAAACTAAATCAATCCAAACCAAATATCGATTTGGTTTGGATTGATTCAGTTTGATATTTTATCAAACTTCGAACACCCCTAGTCTCAATTATGTGATAATATCTTTTTAATCAATCTAAAAAAAGATATATTTTTATATTTAATAATAGTATAATTTTAAAATATATATTTCACTCTTAGTGAAATAATTTATAGTCACACAAACATCTATGACTTATTTTAGATCATAAATTTCAAAAATCTTTTCATATCTTTTAAACTCTATATTCAATCAAATTATATTATATACATTGACACTAATGAAATATTATGAAACTTTTAAGATAATAAAAATATTATTATTATTATCTATTATTTATTATTATCATTATTATCATTATTATTATTTGTTTTTATTGGAAGTGATAAGTCGCACTAGCTATTGATTCTCTAGCAATGAAGGGACAAATGAATGCTCAACAAATGTATTGGATGGAACAAGCCAATATAACAGCTAAGCAAAAGATTGCCGACAATCTAAGGATTCAAAAGATGACATAATGTTTGTGTTTACTTTTGAAGAAGATTGGATGTCAATGGGTCACTTAATTGTTCTATTATTGGCTACAAATAATGTACTTGAAAAGATATTATGGTCTTTCTATGAGCTTGGTTTTGTTAGCATTTTATCTTGATTAGGTGAAATTATGACTATCAACTTCACTTTGTGTGGAGTAATCTTTCATTAGAAGCTTCCTAATTTCTTTGCAATTTAAAGGAATTGAAGTGATAGGAAGGTGAGCGATAAGCCATTTGTTGATTAAGATTAACAAAAGCAGGAGATTACACTTAACGCCCAAGAAAATAATGTTTGCTTAAAAATAAATCGAGGAAAGGATAAAGGAAAAGTGTACCCCATCTTTCTAAAACTCTATTTATAAAATTATATTGAATATATTATTATTATTGATAAAAATATTAAATTTAGTCCAAAAATTAATAATTTATCCAATTTGTCCAATATTTTGTGTTGAGTATAAGATAATTTCATATTGAGCTGCTTTTAACCCAATCCAACATAACTTATTTTTAGGTAATCTTCAATCTAGCCCAATACTAGTCCAATTCTAGCTCATATTTAAGATTAACTTTAATTTGAATTTACTTTTATTTTTTTATGAGCAGGGGCTTTGATCCCTAATTGATGTTGGGTTGGAGTGCAGGTCTAGGTCGGGGTTGGGTCTCACTGCTAAAAAACTTCTAAAAAACTGACCTCAAAAAAGATTGAAAAATGCAAACTGACCTTCGGAGGTCAACTTTTTGATCATAATTTGAATTATTTTTAAAACAATAATGACCTGCAGGAAATGTCAGTTTTGTTAGCGTAAAAAAACAGAAAAATGCAGACCTGCATCTTGAGGTCGATTCTTTTATAATTATTTTATTTTATTTTGCAAAAACAACCCCTGGAGAATTCGATTTTAGTCTTTTTTGTTTTTTTA
This sequence comes from Datura stramonium, assembly GCA_018107945.1. NCBI lineage: Eukaryota > Viridiplantae > Streptophyta > Magnoliopsida > Solanales > Solanaceae > Datura > Datura stramonium. Next base: position 280,443 of record JACEIK010001410.1, read on the forward strand.
ATTTTTGAAAAATCGATCTCGGGAGGACAATTTTGATTTATTTATTGCAAAACTCAACCTCGGAAATCACTTTTGCAAAAGAAAAATTAAAAGAGGTCTACTTTTTTCACGAAAATATAAAGTTAAATAAAATAAAAGACCAACCTCTAAGGTTAGTTTTGCAAATTTTTAATAGTGTTGGAGTGGGGTTTGATCTCGATTCTTGGATCGGATCTTTAGTCTCATGTCCTGAGTTTCGTATTGAGACTCAGTTCTCAAGTCTCGGAGTCGGGGTTTTGATCGAGTGGAGTCTTAACTCTGGGTTGAGGATGAGGTTGGGGTTGGGGGTCTCAGAAGTCAAGATCAAATTATAAGTTGAAGGTCGGAGATAGGGAAAGGTGGATCTGGGGTAAAGGATGGGGTAGGGAAAAAGGTGAACCATTCAAAAGCGGTCGATGGCCCAATCAATTTTAATTCAATTCAGCCCAAGTAGCTTTTGAGCTAATTTTAGCTCAATTTATATTTTAATTTGCTCAATTTTCAGTCTAACCCATTTATTTGACACCCTTAATTATTGGTAAGGAAAAACAAAGTAAAATAATAAAAAGGAAAAAGCAAAAATAGGAGAGTGGATTACTTTTATGAAATTATGTGAACCAGTGAAAATTGTTCTCGTGATACTAGAGCAAACCACAAAATTGAAAACTTGAATCACCGAGGAAAAAGAAACTGGATAACTACTATTTGAATACTCGAATTCTTTTACAATCCAAACAAATCTTATGAAATATCAAATAATCACTAAACTATCAATTTTATTTAATGTATTAATGTACTCTAGCAGTTCCAAGTACAGAAAGTTTACATTTTCATGCAACTATAGAAACACCAATTTCTATTGATGAAATTGATTTAATAAAAGAACTTATTAAACAAAGTAAATACTCCAACAAATTATGCTTTTAAAAATATATCTTATTTTGTCATTAAACACCAATTTCTAATGCATTTTATTTATTGAATAGGGTTTTATATTCAGTCCGTGATCCCGAATACTGAAGGGCGTTCTTGATTGATTTAGTAATTCCTAGGGGCGGAGATGATGGGATCACAGTTAAACATTTAGCCAAAAAAAACTATCCAATGGATTAGTTTAAAAGTTTAACGATTAGTTAAATGTTCAAAGTCATTACCTATAAGATAAAGAAATGTTTGATTGGATTAACCGTCTTAAGTTGCTTTTTCTATACAAATCATTTAATTGAGAGACAATCAAGTCATTTGCTTAATAAGTTAAGTTGTTAACTGATTGAATTAGTTAAGATGTCCCCATTTATTTGTTGTCACCTTTTCATTTTGCATTTTTAATGGAAATTAGCAGTATTCTTCAACAAACAATGACAGCCGAAAAAAGAATTAAGTGCAATTGAAGAAGTACTTTGAGTTTATTTTATTTACTTTTTAAATTTCTAGTGGAGGTATGAAAACTAAAAGGTATCTTTATTGTAACCCCAGTATTATTTAATTATAAATACTAGTTTATGAAATTTATATAAAATTATACTGAAAAATCTCTTAAGATCAGACACAAAGACATAGCAAAAAAAAGGAAAATAACACCAGGACCAAACAACGACTCTCAAAATGAGTCGTCCAGCAGACAACGGGCATTGGTTTGTTCATTGTATGTGGGTCTCTGAAACTAGCAAAATTTGTCTTAGAACCCATGAGGGGATGTATGAACCATTATTCGATTATGCTGGTCGTTGTTTCATCTGTGAGTTGAGATATTGTAATGCCTCAGACTTTCGAGCTAAGTTTTAAAAAGTTTTAGGTATGTTGAAAGACCCAAGCCCGATGAATTTTATGAAAACTAGGTATTAAGAAAACGTTCTTAAGTGTGAGAAGTTCATTGGATGCAAATTAAAGTTATAAGGAAATTTTATAGCAATCATAACTTGTATGAAGAGCATCGAGAATCTTCATGAATCGGATGAATTCCCTTTTTCCATAGCCTATATATCCTCGAAGATGCGAACGTTTTTTTCTTTTGGATTGCTAACCCTAATCGTTATAGTCTCCTTTTCAACACCCATAATGGTGTTATTTTGCGATTACAGAGTAGGATTACATGCTAATGGGATAACAAACAAATTAACACCCCCTATAAGTTTTCACACCCCGAGTCTATACCCTAGACGTCGATCGGCACTCAGACCACATAGTATCACGCTCCGAGCCTACATTCAGCGTAACACGGTACTTGAAGCCACAAGTGACCCCAAGTCAACCCTTGGTCTATCAGTTACTAGCATTCTAAGTAAACGTGCATAACGGAACTTGAAAATAATATAATAAAATATTCATGAGAGGTAAAGTACAAGAAAACATAAAAGTTCAAACATTAAAACAATGCTCATAAATTTGAAAATCATGTTTTTAAGAAAGTCATCTAATAAAGGAGTTGCTGGGACAAGCCCCCAGCTAACTCTAAGTCTAACTGAAACTAATAATGACTGAAAGAAGGAAAATAGTTCCTTCAGAGATAGTGAGGACTCACACTTCAACTCTTTGCAACGGAGAATGCAGGCTGCGGCAGCTAACGGTGCTGAGTCTGAGAACGTACCTTTGTATCATGAAATGATACAATATAAATCGTCAGTACTTTGAATGTACTGAGTAAGTGGGAGAAACATAACTGAAAATAAGTCCCCAGGCTAAAATGACATGATGACCAACGGGTAAGATGGGCGGGCTGCGTATAAATGCAGGAAATGGTCAGATGACCCTGTCTGATGGTCAAGGATGTGCCCTAAGTCTGAAACACTGAAGAATTTTGAAATACTGTACTAAACTTAGTTAAATTGAGGACTAGAACTGGTGAGTTGGCAATGCAGCCAGACGGGTGACTAGTGGGAAGAAGCATACTTGAAACATATAACCACGTGAGCTAGATATGGAGTCCGATGTATACACCCCACCGGTAGAATCAATATGCCTTGCCACGGTATAAAGGCATGAACTGAGTGATCACAAAAAGTCTGGGGCCAATCGAGCCAAGTAATTCTTTTGTAACCTACGACGCAACGTAGTTACGGGAACTGAGTGCGCTGGAACCCCGGCCCCCTTGGTGCTAAGTTTTACTCCCACTGAAAAACCTAAACTAAACTACTAAGCTGATAGCTCGAAACTAGGGGCCAAATCTAGTCGAGGATGTATAACTGCATGTACCCTAAGAGTCTTATCGGACCGAGATTCTAAATCGGGTTCTAGGCTGATCAAAGTTGCTTATCTGGAAGCGTCGTAACCGTCTAAGAACAAGCTGTAACTGAACTGGGGTCCTGGGGCTGGTCAGAGCTATATACTAGAATGCCATGACCGCCTAATGGACCAAAAACTGTAAATATGAGTTTGGTTCACGATAATTGAGAAACTGCAGACACCTCGAAATAAGGCGAAGTCAAACTGATTAGTTGACAATTTTCTGAATATCACTGAGGATTCTAGCATTCTGACGGAGACTAAACTGATATAATTCTGGAGATTCTAATTCTAACTAGTCTGGGCTACTAGCAACTAATAGAGAATTCAACTTATCCCAACAGTACTGAGAATTTCATATAGAAATTCAAAAATTATAGGAACTCCATCAATGAACTAAAGTCATTCTGATTCATGAGATATTTACCAAACATATATGTATGAAATTCTAGGAGTTTAGACCAAAGCATTCTTCATTCACTAGAGGGAGTTTAACAAGCAAATATTACTCAAAATTAGGGCTTAAACTAACTTTTTATATGAATACCCGATAATTTGATAAGAAATTTATGGGAATCATATAAAAAATACATGAACATCATTCTAAGTGAAATCGACTAAAATAAACATGAATACTCTTCATATTCCGAAAGCTCGGGGGCTTAAAGCGTGGAGAAATTTGGGGAGGATTTTGGGGACACAAAGGAAGAACAATCCCCTTGCTAAAACCCCACCTACCTAGTGAAGAAACCTGGAGAATTTGCTTGAGAGTAAACAGAAAAGTTCAGCCCTAGCCCTTGCTCTGAAATACTTCGAGAGAGAATTCTACGATGTTTCTATGAGGATTAACACGAGAATGAGGGGAGGAACCATCCAAACCCTCTAATAAGTCTGAAATTAGGTCCAAAACGACGTAGTTTAAAGCTTAGGTGAATAGGAAATTACTAAATAGTCATAGAAGTTCGCTGGGAAAAACTATCAGGGCTAACGGGTGACCTAGCAGTGTTGATATCTGAAAAGCCAGCTCATGAGTGTGCTAAAGTCAGCCTGCTTGCTTGGAATCTTTAGTGGGTGACAACGAGTGACTTAACGAGTCGTGATCACTGGCCACGACTCGTGGTCTGGTGTCAAACCACATCTCTCCCTGGGAAAATTAATACAAGGATGGGCGGGTCATTCAACGAGTCATTCCCACGGACGTGCCTCGTGGTGACCACCCGTCAAGTGCTGCCATCTTCTCAAGTTTCTGGATTACGGCCTGACAACGGGTGACTAAACGGGTCGTAGGACTTGACCATGACTCGTGAAGTTTCCATTAGAACACTGACTTTTCTTGGTATCCTCCTCACAGTTGACCTAACGAGTCGTTGGGTCCCTTAACGACTTGTTGGGTGGGTCGTTACGCAATTTTTCAGTTTTCAAATTTCTTTCTATGTGCCCCGGGGTGGATTTTGAGTTTCCGGGGTGTTACAATATCTCCCCTATGTAAACATTCATCCTCGAATGTTAAGCTCATAGAAACCAGAAAATAACAATCAGTATTCAAAATCTGCTCATTCAACTTCAAAACAGCTGACACTGACTACCTTCATTTCGAGAGAACATATAAGCGAAGCTGAATTTTGCTTTTCATAAACACAACCAAATCTCCCCCTTGTAAACATTCATCCTCGAATGTTAGAAAACTCATAGAAACCAGAAAAATAACAATCAAAGTATTCAAATACTGCTCATTCAACTTCAAAACGACTGACATGACTACCTTCATTTCAGAGAACATAACTGAACTGAATTTTGCTTTTCATAAACACAACCAAAATCAGAAAGAAACTTTAGTAACATGAACTGAATTCGACAACTAGTTCAGGTCTTAAAACAAAATTCACATTTCAAGCTACAACAGAGTCGGTAGAGAACAAGTGTGGGTATTTGGCCCTCATATCTGCTTCGGCTTCCCACGTAGCTCCTTCCACTCGCTGATTTCTCCATAGAACCTTGACTGAAGCTATTTCCTTGTTCCTCAGCTTACGCACCTGACAGTCAAGGATTTGGACTGGTACTTCCTCATATGAGAGACTATCTTTTATTCCTACGCTATCCAATGGCACAACCGAGGTTGGATCTCTGATGCACTTCTTCAAAAGTGACACATGGAAAATTGGATGTACAACTTCTAGCAAGTATGCATGAACCCTATGAGTTACGAATTACATTTTTAGCCGACTCACGGGCCTTGTGTCATGGCTAGTTCACGTATGTACAAGTATGTTTATTATTATCATGATTTAACTAGCCCGTGAATTCATGAATATTATACCATGAGCACTATATATGTTTTGGGAGTAGTATTGAACACCGAGTAGGTTCGGGGAATAGGTTCAACCCCGGATCTCATAAACTATGTGCCACCGTAGGATATGTTGGGACCTCCCTTATGACTGTCCCCGACCCAAATGACCCTTTTCATGTGTGATCACTCCCTTCATGGTTCTATCCCTAGCAAAGGTATGAACGGCCTCCCGACTAGGTTTACAAGTCGGACTCTATATGTGCTCATATGGGTATGTCGGTTAAGAGAATCTCCTACTGCTCCTCATGATTTATGCATGTTTGTAATTATGTATATTGACTCAATTCATGTTCAATGAAGCTTTTCTCTTATGATTATTATTACGATTGTTGTTACACCCCGTAAAATTTCCGACACATAGATGGCCTATTCGCATGTTGGTTAAGAGTTTT
>JACEIK010001411.1:5901-40614 GCA_018107945.1 Datura stramonium
CTTCGCACCCTCTCTGTTCCTCGCGAGATTCTGGAAATTTTCATGAAATTTAATCAATTAAAACTGAAGTGGGGCTTATATATAATAGACACTATAAATCGCATTCCAGACGCATTTTGCCTTGCGACGCGCCGACTTGGCGCTTGTCCGATCTTTTCCCGGGCCTTTTTCCAGCATGTATGGCTTTCAAATACTCTTAACCAACACGCGAATAGGCCATCTATGTGCCGGGAATTTACAGGGTGTAACAGTATGTTCCCGAGGGGGATATATTGTAATACCCCAAAAACCCTAAGATCAAACCCGGGAGTTGAAATAGAGAAAATTAAATTTCTACGCCAGCTTATAGGACGAGTCATCCCATGATCGGTGGGGTGAACCACGAGTCATGGAGTGACTCGCGGGGAGGAGTTTGGTCGTGGAGGAAATTTTTAGTTTTAGGGTGACCAAGGGTGTGACCACGATTCGTTAGGTCAACTGTGATCAAGTATGGTCTAAGGATGAAGGAGTTTGGGCAATGTGGACGATGACTTGGTCACCGCGAGTCGTTCAGTACACCACGAGTTGTGGTATCCCTCGTGGTGATCCTCAGAAGGAATTTGGTTGTGCAGGCAATGAGAAGGTGACCATGAGTCCTGGTCATTGGGCACGAATCAACCAGTCCCACATTGGGACTAGCAGTGTGCAATTTCCTACGATTTTATTAAGGGATTTTCCGTAATTCCTAAGTTCCTAAGGCCTTTACTACGTCGTTTTAAGCTCTAAAAAGGGTGTTTTAAGAGAGTTAAATCATTCTAAGCCTATTCCAAATTCATGCATGGAAGCTTAGAGGTTTAAGGGGTGATCAAGCCTAGCTTCTTCAAGGTTCTTCCCAAAATATCTATTGGGCAATCAAGGAAGTTGTGAAGTCAGATTTCTTCAAGTATTTAGGGTTATAAATGGGTGTAGTTATTCACACCCATTACCAATCCCATCTCAATTCATGATTCTAATTGATGATTCTATGGGGTTTCTACCCAACATGTAAATTCTCTAAGTTTCGATCATGGGCATGATACTAGCATGTTTATAATGTTGAATTATGATTAATGGGCAGATTTTATAATGTTTTCAATTATAAAACAAGTTTTATAAATTATGATGCCCATCCATTACAGTTCATGAAAGAAGAGATCTATGAAATATGTATTCAAGCATGATGAGATGTTTATGAAGTAAGTATGATTTTGAATTACCCATGTTTATGTTCATGTTTTCGAATGATCACGCATATGTCAAGCATGTTTAAGTATTGTACAAGCCCATATGATCAAGTATGTTTTATGAATTTATCTAAACTTCATGTATTATCTTACCACATGGATTTTGGAGTCTAGACTCCCATTATTTTCATCTTGTGGTATGGTTTGAGCCAAGGCTCCTCATGTTATGATTCAGATTTATGCATGTATGCTATGAGTCAGCTTCATCACTACACAATGGTTCAACTTCGTTGAAAAATGATGGAGAGCCTATGCATATTTTTGGGAGTAGTGTCTAGCAGCAAGTAGGCTAAGGGTCAGTCAACCCTATACTTCAGAACTACGCGCCAACGTTGGTATGTTCAGATTATTTTGGACCTCCCTTGTGATCTTCCCCTGCCCCCAAGGGGCCTTCAGCTTGATATCGATATCATGATAGCACCCTTAGCCCTGTCAAAGCTTTGGACGGCTCTGCCCACTTTAGTGTGATAGTCGGGACCACATAAGCTCTTTCATGGTAATGTCGGTTATATAACGAGTCTCCCATTGTTCCTCATGATTTCAGTTATGCATGTTCATCAGTCATGATATTATGTTTTCAGCAGGTTTGACCCAATATTTAGTTTTAATTATGATTATCATTTTTTAGCTTTGAGTCATTCAATTCAGTTATGATGTTCAGTTATGTTCATATCATGATTTTAGAAAATAGCACGCAAGCCCTACTTTCATAGTCTTATCTTGATTATGTTTTTATGATATGCATGATTTATGATTTTACTACTCGGCGGTTTTACTTACCTTGCATACTCGGTACATTCCACGTATTGTCCTCATACTCCATGTTGTATTGTTTCATGATACCGGCTCCGATATTCAGACTCAGTCCCGCCGCTAGCCAAATTCCCAGCATTAGTACTACCCGATTAGAGTTGGTGAGTCCTCATCTTTTGAGGTCCTTTCTTATCTGTTATGTTCCGTATTTTTCAGTTTCAGACTATAGTAAGTTAGTTTGAGTCTTGTCTCATCAACTCGTCAGTATTAGAGGCTTTTCGGACATAGTATGTATTCAGATTTAGACTTATGTTATGTATTTAGATGTATGATATGCTCAGACTTCCTCTATGCTAATTATGTTGATCTTATGCTTTGTTTTGATTGAGTTATATGTCATGTTCATTGCATGGGTCGACTTGTAGCCTATCGGGGTTCTTTGTCCCGTATCTCGATCCGGGCCCATTTTTGGGTCATGACAAGGAGAGACAACTCCTACTTAGGTTTCTTCTTTTGTTTATAATTTTTCTAAGAATGATGATGATTTATATATTTTTCTTCTTGTCTATGAGTGGCTAAACACCCATTCTAGGGTTTTGGCCATAGTTGATGCTTGAAGTTTGAAAGACTATTGATTGCTAGTGTTGATTCTTAATAAAGGCTTTTTATATTTACTTGTTTTAATTACTTATTCACTAGATTGATCACCTTGTGAGTAAATCTATGGGCTTTTGGTTGAACTTCGGAAAGGAAACCGAAAGGGTTAAAAGTGAATATAAAACAGGAATTCGAAGATCCTTTGGCCCATTGGTTGGAGGTTAGAAGTTGTTGTTGAGGATAGGGATATACCCTTCAACTCTGTTTAGTTGAAATACAAGTAGGAATAACCACTGTTTCATGTTTCTCCTACGACCATAAGGATATAGGCAATAGGGTTCATGACATAGTTCTTGGATGCACGGGAGAGTGGCAAGAAAAGAGATAGTAACTTGCAACCAGCAACCTTAGGAAGAATCAATCTAGTGTAATCACCTCTTGAGAACTCAACCTGAGACGAAAGTCCCAATTCCCTAGATTTTCATCATCATTTGAAGTACAAACAAGTCTACAACAATCATAGTTCTTTATTTAATTTTACATTTCAAGTCTTTATTAGTTTGATTCTCAAAATCATTCCCCAATTTTATCTGTTTTGTTAGAATAGTGAGAAAAAGTAATAACCTTAAAATGATTGATCTAATAAGTCTCTGAGGGGTCGATAATCGGGACATCAGTCCTATATTACTTGATGACCACGTGTGCTTGTGTGCGCTTGGGAGACATCAAGTTTTTGGCGCCGTTGTCAGGGACTTGAAGATTGATTAATCATTTATAGGTCAGGATTTTTATTATGCTATTTTATATATATTGTATAGATTTTTTTATTTTTCTTTTTTTTAGTATTTTACTACTCTTATTAACATGACATATTGATATATAAATGGGTCGAATGATGGGTATTCATATTTTGGTGATCCATGTCTGAATTGTGAAGGACCCCACCTGTGGCAACACTGTCATACTTGTGTTGTATGTAGTGGTCTGGACGGCCATTGGAGTAGTTTCCCAAACTTTTATTGCCCTTCCCCAAGCCCCTATTATGATCCGCCTGTTGGTTTTAATGCTTACAAGAAAAATGAAGAGGAGGAACATTATGCTCAAATGAACAATATGAAAAAACTGATCCTAGAGCATATGGAAGTAATGAGGGAGCGGCTTACACAATAGGAAGAAGCCTTATAAAGGATGAGTGCCACGCTTACAGAGATGACGGTTGAGGCTGCAAGTTGTAATGATTTGCAAGTCACAGACTTAGGGAATACTCAAGAGGAACCTCATGTGGAAGGGAGAATAGAGGTTAGACAAGAGATAGAACAATTTGGCTCAAGTATCCATAACATACAGGGTCTTTTGAATGAAAAAGTTGAGGTGTCTAAGGCCCAACTACAAAGTGTTGCGGTTACTAGCCAATGGGGGGAACATGATGAATAATCCCAACTATTAGACTATTTTGTGTTGGCTGGTGTTGATGTTGATAAGGTGGATAAAAGTAAGGATGTCAAGCATAATGCAATCTTGGAGTTATTGGTCCTCATTTTAAACACTTTTCGATGTTGTGTTTGGTTGGAAACCTAGAAATAGAGCCTTCCGAGCCTATGGAGGGATATGTAGATGAGGACTAATGCCCCTATATTCAAAAATTTATTATTCCAAATAGACACAATGGCATCCCTCACTTAAGGGCCAAGAAGGGCAAGATGCAATATCTATTACTTGGTCCCTTCATGTTTACATCACCGACCCTTGAGCATCACAGAAAATTGGAAAAAAATTAGGGGTGAAATTTATAAGCTCAAAATGGAAGAAAAAATGGTGAAACTTGATGGCGTCGTGCCACGATAATTAAATCAGGTGCTTTTCGGGAGGCAACCCAATTTGTAATAGTGTAGTTTTTCCCCTTTCTTATATATAGTGTCACTTTTATTTTTTGATTTTTGCAGAGAAGGGGAAGTCTGAGTACTCAGAAATCAAAGCTAAGGACCACTTCTAAGCTAAAGTGTGGGGTTGTGCAACCCGTGAATCCAAGAAACCTGCTGCTAGCTAGGCCCTAGAGGGCCTCAAGGAGTAATTTCTCACTCTCATTTGATCTTTGAGGACAGAGCAAGGCTTTTAAGTGTGGGGTGAGGGTATGTCTCCCTAGATTGAAAGGTTAAGGATGAGTGCGTCGTCAAGCTTATCTGACATTATTTTTTGAAAATGACATCTCATCTACCCTTTGATTTTTCTTATACCCTCGGTTCTTTTCTGAAAGGAAACCTTTGAACTGGGTAATTTTTTCATTTACAGGACTTTTTATCATTGTAGAGTAGTTACCCCTCCCAATGATATATGGATGACGAACATTTCAAGGGAATTTAGTCATATTTTTAAATTTTATTTTATGTTGGAGTCATACATAAATCACTTGTGTGCTCTTTGGCATTCAATTTAGACGCTAAGCTTGAGGCATTGGCTTTGAAGTGGTCATCTTAAGTGAGAATTCTATGAGAGCCTCTCATAGTTCCTTAACTTGACTCAATATACTTGTAGGGCTTAATAATGTAAAATATCATCATTCAATGTGATTGTATGAATGTGTAGCTATAGGAAGCTGACTAGAATCTTGATGCCATGTGAGGTAAGACTAATTGTATTATTTTGTACATATTGTGCATCTAGAACATTCCTTAGTGTATGTTGGATAGTTAATTGTGTAAAGAGTTAAGAGATGATTAAGGCGTTTCTTTAACAAAGTCATGTTTTTGCATGTTTGTTTTATCTTCCTGAACATGTTCTTTAGTCAACCCCCTTGAGCTATAAGCCTTATTCTTTTCTTAGACACAAAAGTAGCTTATTCCCTTTTGTTGTGAGACCTCCACTATTGTTGATCCAAAGTAGTCTTAGGCACTTTGAGACTTGAAAGTGAAGGTCCACTAAATTTAGCATGAATTATAAGGGAATGAAAAGAAAGAAAATGGCGTGGAAAGTTAAGAAGAGAAAGTAGGAAGAAGCCCATAAAAATGTGTTGTTTGCTTGCTGCTAGAAAAATGAAACAATGAGTGTTAAGAGTAAAAGTTCTTAGTAATTCTATAAGAAAAGGCTAGCAGTCAAGTAGTGAAGAAAACGACATGAAAAGAAAAGGAAAAAGCGTGAATAAAGTGAAGGCTGAACAACAAGGAAAGAGTGGTGGACTTGAAAGATGAAAAATGTCTTAAAAGTGCTTGAGATTGGTAGTCATCATAAGAGAAAAATCATTCCTACCCGTCCCTCAACCAATATTACAACCAAGAAAAGTACTTATGATCTTAATCTCTTAAAATAGCTAAGTAGTCTAAGTGTATATAAAGCACAAGCTTATGGTATGTTGCATATGTATGATACATCTTTTCTGAGTGTGAGCGTGCCTTACTTATTATGTTCTATGCTTTTCATTGATAATTTGAGAGAAGAAAATCACTAAAAGTGAGAGGCATAAGATTCTAAGTTGGTGTACTATATGTTGTATGTTTGTATTTAATCATGTTGACCCTGTTTTGAAAAGTGAGTCAGTTATAGAAGTTGTGTAGTCTTGAATGTGAAAACTCTGCATGTTCCTGATGTGAATTGCTATAAGTTGATGAACCACTTAATTGTATGCTCTCTGCTAGTTGTTTGAGTGTGAATCGATAGAAGTGATAGTGATGAGAAAATATGAGTTTGTGCATGGAATTGAGGATTGTTCGAGAATGAACAATGGTTTAAGTGTGGGAATGGTGATGTTGGCCATATTTTTATGCTCATTTTCTATGTTTTTACCAATATTTAGCCTTGTTTTGAGTTCATAATCCTTATAAAATGTATGAATTCATGTTTTCATGTGTCTTTTTGTCATGACCATAATATAGGTTCGGACTGAGACATGGAACCTAGAACCACAAATGGCTCCAAGTCGACCCATGGAATGAACATAGCGGCTAAAGAGCATAATTTAACAAAAATTGACAAAATAAACATGAATAAGTGGAAGTATACATACATAAGAAGAATTTAATAATTGAAAAATGAACAAGCAAAAATCTGACACACACTTCAACAATACAGAGTCAATGTTGACAAGCTGAGATTCTACATATTGTCTAAAAAGCCTCTAACATAACTGAAGAGCTGATGGAACAACATCCCCAACTAGCTTACTACATGTCTGAAACTAAAGTAACACAACTTAATAATCTGAAGGTCCTCGAAGGATGAGGACTCGCCAATAAGAGAACTGGACTAAGCTATGGGGCTGAGTTTGAACGTCTGAACCTGTATCATGAAATGATACATCATAGAATATGCGGTCAGTATTTGGAATGTACTGAGTATGCAAGGTAAGTAAAACAGCTGAATAAGTGTTAACTGAAATCATGCATTTAAATATAAATTAGTGGATCATGAGAGAAAGGACTGCATGCTGATATCTGAAAACATTAATAGTCATAAACTGAATCTCATAACTGAATCGAATGACCCAAAGATCAAACTAAATTCATAAGTAAAAGTTGATAAACTGATCACTGGGTCAAACATGATAAAAACATAATATCATAAGGTATAAACATGCATAACTAAGATCATGAGGAACAATGGGAGACTCGTCATATAACCGACACTATCACGATAGAACTTACATGATCCCAACTATTACACTCAAATGGCCAGAGCCATCCGAAGCCTTGCCATGGGTAAGGGAGCTAGCATGATACCGATATCAAGATGAAGGCCTATTCGGGGCAGGGGAAGCTCATAAGGGAGGTCCCAAGGTATTCATATAGTCCTACATTAGCGCGTAGTTCTAAAATGGGATTTTCATGAACCCTTAGCCTACACATATGCTAGATACTGCTCCCAAAAACATACAAGGTGCTCACCATCATTTTTCAATAGAGCTAAAACCATACCATAAGCTGAAATATGAGAGTAGAGACTCCAAAATCCATATGGTAAGCTGATTTATAGAGTTAAATTGAATCATGAAAACATGCTTAATATGAGTGGTATTACCCAAAATTTGAACATAATGCATACTTGAAATATACTTCACTAGTTAAAATCATAGATTTATCTATTTAAGAATTCATAAATATCCATGCCTGCTTGATAACTCCTCATACCTGAAATCATAGGCTCATAAACTTGAAGTTCATAAATCATGCATAATAGGGCATAATCTTCATAAACTTAAAATCATGAATTAGTAAGTAAATTTAGAGTAAAGACATCCCTAATAGCCATAAATCATCAATTGAAACATAAGAGAACTGAACCTATAGAGATATTAAGGAAGATATATTGAATTGGATTAAATCCTAGAATTTCGCAATTTAGAACTTGAGAAATCGAAATCATGAATTTGGACTTGAAAGGGCATGAGGGTGGAAGAATTTACCCCATTCATGACCCTACATACCTGGCTTGAGATCCCTTGGCTTGTCTTGTAGAGCCCAAGAAGATTTGAAGAGGTTTGAAGAAGAACCCTAGTCCCTTTCTTGAGAGAAAATCCCACTATCAATCTTTTGGAGAGGGTAAAGATTTTAGGTAGGGTCAATCCCTTTAATCTGACCTAAAGGATGCCCAAAATGATGTCATTTAGGAGTTAGAAGCATAGGATTTTACTAAAATTCCCCCAAACTATCGAATTAAAACCTACAACTAGCCGTTACTATGACCAACCGTACGGGTGGTGGTTTGATTGTACAACCTGTAGTGAGGTTCGTACAATGCCTTGTGTTGCTTCACTAAACTACTCATAACATTTTACTCCGAACTTCGATTAACACAAAGTTAGATGTGTTGGAAAGAAGACTCAAAGTCTTCTATTTGGTATGTTGAATCACCAAAAAATACTTTGTTAAAAGAGAGCTAGGGTCGTTTGATGTTGGATCTTATAAGAAGCTATACAAAAACTCAATCAGTAAGAAGGCTCCCAACTCAACTTTATGCTAGAGGTTCCTTATGATCTTAATTTGCATCCAATGCACTTCTTACCCTTAGGAATTGATATTAACACCTTATTTCCATAAATTCATCAGGTTTGAGTCAATCCGTAACCTAGAAGGGTTCCTAATTTAGCCTGAAAAGTTTGAGGCGTACAACATCTCAACTCACGACTGAAACGATAATTCATACCATCATGTTAGTACTCGTACTGAGTCTTTATAGATACTGATCCTTCCCTGGAAATCCTATGAACCTCCTACCTACGATCCTTCCCTACGGCTCGTACAATCAGTACAGATTGTAGGATTTAGTCGTGGTTTCCTTGCCACTTTCTACTAATCTCTCTGAACTCATATTACGATTCTTGGTAAGACTTGTACCTCGATGTCACAAGTCATACTGAGACTCATGCTAGGATGTTGAATTTGGTTTCTTCCTCTCTGAACCTCTTGCTACGGCTCTTGGTACAACTCGTACCATGCTCCCACGAGTCGTACTGAGGCTTGTCCTGAGGAAAAATTTTAGTTTCTCTACTGGTTCTGATTTCATAACTGGGGTCAAGTCATAGGAACTTTTGGGGTATTACATTATCTCCCTCTTCGGAACATTCGTCCTCTAATGAAGAATAAGCATACTGAAAGGCTAGGGAAGGAACTGCAATCCCAACTAAACAATTAAAGTCGAAAACTAACGGAGTAAATGACTCCAGATTGAAATCTCTGGCTGGACTAAATTCAAGAAACATACATGCATGATATGAAATGAAGGAAACTTAGAGACATGAACTTGAAATGAATATTGAATAAAGTACTAAGGACGAAACTAGCACCTCAAGCTTGGATTGTGTCGGAAAGGAAAAGATGCGGTATCTAGCTATCATATCTGCTTCGGCTTCCCACAAAACTCCCTCAACAAGTTGATTCCTCCACAAAACCTTCACTAAAGCTACTCTCTTGTTTCTCAACTTCCGAACCTGATGACCAAGGATCTCAACCAAAAGCCCCTCATAGGTAACAAACCTAATGACCAAGGATCTTAACCAGAACCCCCTTATAGGTAACGGTATCTTTCACACCTATGCTCTCTACCAGAACAACTAAGGATGGATCAACAATACACTTATTCAATAGAGATACCTAGAAAACTAGATGTACCAAAGCTAACTCCGCTGGTAGCTCCAACTAATATGCCACTTTGTCGACTCACCATAGAATCCTACAATGACCAACATATCTGGGATTAAGATTACCTTTCTTTTTGAACCTCATCACCCCCTTCATGGGAGACACCTTTAGAAATAAAAAATCATCAACCTCAAATTCAAGCTCTCTTTCCTTTTCACAGCCGCATAAGATTCCTAACGACTCTAAGCTATTTTTGATCCTTTCTCTAGTAAACTAAAATTCCTCCATGGCCTCATGAATTGAATCTGGCCCTATCAACGTAGCCTCACCTACCTCAAACCATACAATAGGTGATCTATACCTATGCTCATAAAGAGCCTCGACCAGATCCATCTAAATGTTGGAATGATAACTATTATTGTGATCAAATTCGATGAGAGGCAAGTGACCATCCCAACTATCTTAAAAAAATCAATTACATGAGCTCTCAACATAACATCCACGATTTGAATGGCCCACTCAGCCCGACCCTCTGTTAATGGGTGGGCAGTTGTGCTAAGCTTCACCGGAGTACTAAGACCCTTTTGAATCGATCTTCAAAACTGAAAGGTGAACTGAGTACCTCTATATGAAATGATGGATCATGGCACTCTATGCAACCATACTAACTCTCGAATGATTAATCTAGCATAATTCTCAATTGAATTGGTAGTTTTGACTGGTAAGAAATGAGCTTCCTTGGTCAACCTGTCCACAACCACCCAAATCGAGTCATACTGTCAGCGGGTACAAGGCAACCTTGTAATAAAATCTACCTTAATCTCCTCCCACTTCCATCTAGGAATATTTATAACCTGTAGCATGCCTCCCGACCTCTCATGATCCACCTCCTCAGCCTATACTTCTCTTACACCCCTATCCATAATAAAGCCTGAGTCCGACAGCACACTTTCCTTTACTTTTAGACCTAACTCGGCTAAACCTATTGCAATCTAAAGTTATCCACCAAGAACATTACTCCCTTCCATTAAAAAGAAATTCACACAAGTTCGAGCTTTAATTAAGAGTCAATAGTCACACCATACTATGGTTTACCTGTATATCACCACCTCATTCAAGCCTATCACCTATGATTATCCATGACTCCTTGTAGCTAACACTATTCTAGAATTCCCCTATCTTCTACGCTTGGCTAATAGCTACGCTCTATGAACTTCTACATATTTGGCTCCTATGGAAGGAAAAGAGTTATCCCAAATGAACAATTGTAGCCATCAATTCCATCATGGGGAAACTTACATCTGATTTAGAGTAATGAAATCGATAGCACGAATGTTCAAGAAATTTTATCTGGGCATATACTTGATATAGCATGATCTTATGAACCGCTAAGGCGAATGTTAAGGACTGAGTTCATGGAGCTGGGCATACAGAGAGACATGAGTTTACATACACAACGAGGGTCATGACATGAAGTTGAGACATATGGAATCATGAGAAGACTGGGACCACCATCTTAAGTGGTTACTTCTCCTTCTATGAATCTGAACATGAATACACGTAAGGAGGGCTTGGATCTTAGACATAGGCATAACATGTTTACATACATCATGAATCGAGTATCCTATTGACTAAAGTACGAAAAAACACTTGTATAAGCATGTATTAATCTCCCATAGCTCCTGATCTTGGACTTTCATCTTATAATCTCCCCCTTAGCTTAAAGTCATCGTTCTAAGGCTCTTAGACCCTCTCTTAGGGCTAGGATAACATCACTAGCTCTGGACTTTCCATTCGCCCCTAAAGCTACCACTGTAGAATTATACTTATAACCATCTCTTACCCTCCACAAAAATAATCTTATAAAAAAATGCTAAAAGGGGCCCTATGCCTTATACTGGGGAAATTCCTGGGCCTAGTAACATGCAAGGTTCGACATGAAAAAAACTCATAACATACTTGCGACTACATTTGAAGTTGGTCGCCACTTGTACTAGAAAACCTGCCCTGCTAAGATGGGTGAGTTAACGAAGCTGCTGATCTGGTGACTAGAGCACTGGCTCTACCCTTGCCCTAACTAGCCGATGGGCAATCTCTGCGCAGTATCCAAGATTACCACACCCAAAACAACCATCTCTGCCCACCAAACAGTCTCCCAGGTGTTTCCTACCATATTTCAAGCAGGCTGGTTGACTGGGTAGGGCTATTGGAGGAGCGGCGGGGCACAACCTCTCTGGCCACTCTGCTTGGCTGATGGGCAGTCTATGACTTTATGATTGGGCTGGCAACACCAAAATCAATCATTTGAATCCATCAAACACTTCCATGGGTGGTTCTTCCCACATCTTCTGCACACCCGGTATGTAACCTCCCTTACCCTAACCTTGTTTCTCCGAGTCAAAACTAGAGATCTCCACTAAAGTTGAAGATGATTTCCACCATCTAACCCTTGATGGAAAAATTCAAAGTTCCCTATCCTGGCCCTCTTATTTCCCTTTCCTCTCTCCTTGAATTCCTTATTCGCTTTCAAACCAATAAACTTAGGGGGACTCTTTCCCAAGAAGCCCTGCACACTAGTAGCTGATGTCTCTCCGGTGGAGTCCGCAGGTGCGATTGCCTACTGGTTAAGCTGAGTTGTCATGGCGTGTACCAACACTCTGAAGGCACCCTCGAGCTTCGCATCTGTAACCTAACCGAATATGGTCCCTGCTAGAGTTGGTGGGGTTGGCTGATCTTTGTTGGTTCTTCAGGGAAGCATACTTCTACAAACGTGTATATTACGAGTAAGGACAGTAGAAAAGTTGAACATCATATCACGAGATAGAATCATGAAAGAAGGGAAATTTCCTTAAACAATTTGTAGCCTCTTCGTCATAAGTATAGCGCGCTTCACACCCATAAAAAATACTCTACTTAACGCGGCTTTTAAACACTCTAGGACACTCTAAACCTTTGCTCCGATACCAAGTTTTTCACAACACAAAATAGGTCCAGACTGAGACATGGAACCTAGAACCACAAATGGCTCCTAGTCGACCCATGGCATGAACATAGAAGCTAAAGAGCATAATTTAACAGAAATTGACAAACTAAATATGAATAAGCGAACGTATGCATACATAAGCAAAATCTAATAACAGAAATATGAACAAGAGGAAATCTGGTAGACACGTCAACCATACAGAGTCAATGTTGATAAGATGAGATTCTACATATTGTCTGAAAAGCCTCTAGCATAACTAAAGAGTTGATGGGACAACATTCCCAACTAGCTCACTAAAAGTCTGAAGCTAAAGTAACACAACTACACAATCTAAAGGTCCTCGAAGGATGAGGACTCACCAATAAGAGAATTGGACTAACCTGTGGGCCCGAGTTTGAACGTCTGAACCTGTATCATGAAACGATACAGCATAGAGTGTGCGATCAGTACTTGAAATATACTGAGTATGCAAGGTAAGTAAAACTGGCTAAGGGTTAACTGATATCATGCATTTAAATATAAATTAGTAGATCATGAGAGTAAGGACTGTAGGCTGATATCTGAATACATGAATAATCATAAACTGAATCTAACAACTTAATTGAAGGACCCAAGGTTGAAACTAAAATCAGAAGTAAAAGTTCGGTCAAGCCTGCTAAACCATAATATCATAAAGTATAAACATGCATAACTGAGATCATGAGGAACACACTCGCCATATAACCGACACTATCACGATAGATCTTACGTGATCCCAACTATTACACTCAAGTGGGAAGAGTCGTTCGAAGCCTCGCCAACGTAAGGGAGCTAGCATGATTTCGATATCAAGATGAAGGCCCATTTGGGGCAGGGGAAACTCACAATGAAGGTCCCAAGGTATTTGTATAATCCTACATTGGAGCGTAGTTCTGAGACACGGGGTTCTCATGTACCCCTAGCCTACTCAATGCTAGACATTGCTCCCAAAAATATATAAGGTGCTCACCATCATTTTTCAACGAAGCTGAAACCATATCATAAGATGAAATATAGGAGTAGAGACTCCAAAATCCATATGGTAAACTGATTTATAGAGTTAAACTGAATCATGAAAACATGCTTAATCTAAGTGGGATTACCCAAAATTTGAAGATTATGCATACTTGAAATACACTTTACTAGTCGAAATAATAGATTCATATATTTAAGAATTCATAAATATTCATGCCTACTTGATAACTCCTCATACTTGAAATCATTGACACATAAGCTAGAAGTTCATAAATGTCACGACCCGAGGGTAAACCCGGATCATAGACACGAGACAAGGAGTCCCGAGAGACCCCAAGTCAACCCATAGGTGATCATAACACTAACTCATTCATATACAGCGGAAAACTTAACTTATCAATCATAAACTAACTGAAAATCGTATCATGAATTGTAAGGAACGATAAACCGAAATACATTCATCAATGACAAATACTACAAATAAGTCTGAAAGCCTCTAATAATAAAAAGGACGGGTTGAAAGGAAAAGACCTCAACTAACCCAAACAGTCTGAAAACATAAGATAAACAAGGTATGAACATGAAGCCCTCGGATCATGAGGACTCACCACTGGAGATTTAGCGAAACTGAGCACAACTAGGGACGATGCTGAGCTTGTGAACCAGATCCTGAAAATATAAGGGTCAGTTCTCGAAAAGTATTGAGTATGTAAGGTATGCAAAACAATGCTTAAAAACATAAAAGTTATAGGAGTTGGGACATCATGATCATAAAACTGAAATCGTAAGTATATCGTAAGGATTAATATTTCCAAAAATATTTATAAACCCATCATAGTCATAACATGCGGGGAAAACATTTCATAATCATAATTTGAGCCAAAAGAACACAATCATGCATATTTTAAAACCATGAGCAACTATAAGAGGTTTCTATAACCGACATACTCCACATGAGCACACATGAAGTCCGACTTGTACCCCTAGTCGGGAGGCCGTTCATACCTTGCCAAGGGTATGAACCATGAAAGGTGTGATATCACTGGTGAAGTCCCCGTAGGGAATAGGGGACAGTCACTGAGGAGGTCCCAAACAAAATCCTACGGTGGCACGTGTTTTGAGATTCGGGGCGTAACCTAAGCCCCAAACCTACTCTGTGTTAAGTACTACTCCCAAAACATGCAACGTGCTCATAACATCCATAGCATGACATGCATGGCTAGTGAAAACATGGGAATCATGACATACTTAAGAATTCAAATTACTAGCCATAGAATTGGGCCCATGAGTCGGCCAAAATCGTAGTATAATTCATAAGTGACATGTTGTCATGGCACATAGTTTCAAAAACATACTTGACATGTTTAAAATCATAAGAAAACGATCATGCTAGCATGGGAAATTGAAACTTGAAGACATGCTTAAAAATGTAAGAGAAACTTGTTCATGCTTTCGGAATCATCTTGACCATGAAATTCACTAAATATTTCCCCATGATTGGGCATCCACACTTTTAAATATTTAAATCATGAAATATAGAATAAACAAGTAAAATCAGCCCAAATAAATTCAAAATTCACAAATTTAACATGCTACTATAAGCTCATTTCAAATTTTAAGAAATCATGAAATTTTATAAAGACCCATAAAATTTTGGTAACTGTAAACATAGAATTACGGGGAAATTGTGCATGGGTAGGGACTAATATACCCATTCAAAAGCCCACATACCTGAAAAATTTCGTGATTTCCTACTCCCTTGAAGAACCCTAAGTGAAAGCTTGAGGAACTTGAAGAAAATGGCTTCAAACCCTTCCTACTCCCTTCTCTAACACATGAAATTGCTAAAAATGAACTTAACAGGAGTTTTCATCCCTTAAAGACCCTATTTCGACCACAAAACGCTGTGGTTTAGGTCCCAAAAGAGTAGAAAAGTCGAAATTGCCCTCACTAAAATTTTCCTGAAAAGCAGTTCTGGCCCCAACCACGAGTCGTGCCAGGAGTCGTACCATCAAGTCATGACTCGTGGTTACCTCTCATAGTCACTTCACCCTTTCTCCCAACTTTCTGAATTTGGCCATGACTGGAAACCCACGACTCGTACAACCATCCTATGGGTCGTACTATCAACCGTGGTACCATCCACCCAAACCAATACGATTTAACCACAACTCCTCACCACGACTCATTGCTACATCCTACGAGTCGTACCATGACCCATGACGACTCACTATGGCACCACTGAGATATTCACCACAAGTCGTACCTTCTCACCACAGCTCATAGGACTATTCGTGACACAACCTCAGGCTCCCGATTTCATCATAACTCGAGTCACGAGTCGTAGGTCCTCACCATGACTCGGACCTCGAGTCGTACTGGTGCAAGTTCCATGTTTTTTGCAGTTTTCAACTTCAACTCCCAGGTATATTCATGGGCCCCTCACGGGGTGTTACAATATCTCCCCCTTGGAAACATTCATCCTCGAATGTAGGAAAACAAGTAGCAAATAGAAACATACAATCACTATATATAGATTCTAATCATTGACATTCAAGACGAAAACTGACGGAATGACTACCCCCGAAAAGAACCACATAGCTGGTTTGAGTTCAGACATTACTTGTATACATCATAACATAAAATAAGCTTATACGCATGAATAGAACATGAAAAACTTAATAGAGGTTTTAGGGCAAAAATTGATACCTCAAACTGAAGCTGAGCTGGAAGGGAACAAATGGGGGTATTTTGCCATCATATCCACTTCGGCCTCCCACATGGCTCCCTCGATATGCTAATTCCTCCATAACACCTTTACTGAGGCTACTTCCTTGTTCCTAAGTCTCCGAACCTGACGATCCAAGATTTCAACAAGAATTTCCTCATAATGGAGACTATCCTTCACACTAACACTTTCCACCAGAACCACTAAGGCTAGATCTCCCATGCACTTTCTCAAGAGCGATACATGAAATACGGGGTGAACCGAAGCCAACTCTGAAGGTAACTCTAACTTATAAGCTACTTTACCCACTCGCCTCACAATCCGATATGGGCCAACATAGCGGGGGATGAGTTTTCCTTTCTTTCCAAATCTCATCACTCCCTTCATGGGAGATACCTTCAGAAACACCCAATCTTTGGCCTCGAACTCAAGCTCCCTTCTCCTCACATCTGCATAAGACTTTTGGCGACTTTGATCCATTTTCAGCCTTTCTCTTATTAACTGAATTTTTTCCATAGCTTCATGGACTTAATTGGGTCCCACTAATGAATCCTCACTGACTTCGAACCACCCAATGGGCGATCTACATTGTCGCCCGTAAAGAGCCTCGAACAGTGCCATTTGTATGCTGGAGTGGTAGTTGTTGTTGTAAGAGAACTCAATAAGAGGCAAATGCTCATCCCAACTACCCTTGAAGTCAATAACGCAAGCTCTTAACATGTCCTCAAGAGCCTGGATAGTCCGCTCCACCTGACCATCGGTTTGCGGATGAAATGCCGTGCTAAGCTTGACTTGAGTACAAAGTTCCTTTTGAAAAGACCTCTAGAACTAAGAGGTGAACTGCGTATCTCTATATGATATAATGGACAAGGGCACTCCATCCAGTCTAACCGACTCTCGGATGTACAACTTTGCATAATCTTCTACCGAATCGGTGGTTTTGACCAGTATAAAATGAGCAGCCTTGGTCAACCTATCCACCACAACCCAAACGAAGTCATACAGTCTACAAGTGTGAGGCAAACCTGTCACAAAGTCCATGTTGATTTAGTCCCACTTCCAAGTAGGAATGCTGATGTATTGAAGTAAACCCCCCGGTCTCTGATGCTCGACTTTCACCTATTGTCAATTCGGGCACTTGGCTACAAATTCTACAATATACCTCTTCATGCCATTCCACCAGTAGATTTCCCACAAGGCATGATACATTTTGGTGGCACCTGGATGGATAGAATATAAATTTGTGAGATTCATGCAACATTCGACTCCTCAAATCCCCCACGTTCGGAACACATAAGCGACCCTGGTACCAAAGCACACCATCTCCTCCTTTGGAGAAGACTTCTACTTTCTGACCTTGAACAACTTATTTCAACTTTAGCAATGTTGGATCTCCATCTTGTTTAGCCTTCACCTCCGCTACCAAGGAGGACTCTGACCCGTTTTGAACTACTACCTCACCATCGGTCGAGCCGACTAATCTAACTCCCAACCGTTTAAGTCGATGTACCTCTTTTGCCAGCTCCTTCCTATCTTCACTCACATGTGACACACTTCCCATAGAAATCCTACTAAGGGCGTCTTCTACCACGTTGGCCTTACACGGGTGAATACACTCATGTCATAGTCCTTAAGTCGCTTACAACCATCTTCATTGCCAAAGATTTAGTTCCTTCTATGTGAATACATATTGTAAACTCTTGTAGTCTATGAATACATCTACTTGAACACCATACAAGTATTGTTGCCATATCTTTAAAGCAAATACCACCGCGGCCAACTCAAGATCATGGTTTAGGTAATTCTTATCGTGAGTTTTTAACTGTCTGGAAGCATATGCTACAACTTTCCCATATTGCATCAATACACATCCCAGTCCAACCCTCGAAGTATCACAATATCCAATGAAGCCGCCGGTACCCTCCGGTAAAGTCAACACCGGAGCTAAAGTGAGCTTGGCCTTCAATTCCTGGAAGCTCCTCTCGCAAGCCTCTAACAATTGGAACTTCACCTTTTTCTATGTCAATCTCGTCAATGGGGCTGCGATGGATGAGAAACCTTTCACGAACCTCCGATAGTAACCCGCTAAGCCCAAAAAGCTTCTGATCTCCGAAGGGTTTACCGGTTTGGCCAGTTCTTTACTGCCTCTATTTTCTGGGAGCCCACCCTTATACCTTCGCTTGACACTACATGCCCCAGAATGCAACTGATTTCAGCCAGAATTCGCATTTGCTGAACTTGGCGTAAAGCTGGTTGTCCTTGAGGGTTTGGAGTGCTACCCTCAAGTGCGCGGCATGTTCCTCTTCGCTTCGAGAGAATATTAGTATGTCGTCAATGAACACGATCACGAACATATCCAAATATTCCTTAAATACCTTGTTCATCAAATCCATAAAGGTTGCAGGGGAGTTGGTTAGTCCAAAAGACATAAAAATGAATTCATAGTGGCCATACCGGGTTCTAAAAGCAGTCTTTGGGATGTCGTTCTCCCGAACTCTGAGATGGTGATACCCGGACCTGAGATCTATCTTGGAGAAATATTTGGCACCCTGAAGCTGGTCAAATAAGTCATCTATCCGGGGTAAAGGGTATCTATTCTTGATGGTGACCTTGTTCAACTGTCTATAGTCTATACACATCCGCAGGGAACCATCTTTCTTCTGGACGAACAACACTGGGGCACCCCATGGGGACTTGCTTGGTCTAATGAAACCCTTATCTAGATAATCCTTCAATTTCTCCTTTAACTCTTTTAGTTCAGTTAGGGCTATACGGTAAGGAGGAACTGATATGGGCTGCGTGTCGGGTAGAAGATCAATCTCAAAATCAATCTCCCTCTTGGTAGGAACACCTAGTAGGTCATTTGGAAATACCTCGGGATATTCACATACCACAGGGACTGATTGAATGGTCAGGGTCTCGGATGTGACATCCTTAACCCTAACCAAGTGGTAAATATAGCCCTTGGAAATCATTTTTCTAGCCTTGATATAGGAGATAAAGCAACCTACAGGTACCGCTGGACCACCCCTCCATTCTAACCGGTTCAACTAGAAACCAACACTCCACTGCCCAAGTTCTACAGTTAACAGAAGCATAATATGCCAACAACCAATCCATGCCTAAGATGATGTCAAAATCAGTCATAGAAAATTCTACTAAGTCTGCATAGGTAACCTTATGTAATATTGTAATAGGGAAACCTCTATATACCCGCCTCGCTACAACTAAATCACCAGCCGGGGTAGAGATAGAAAATGGTTCGGACAAGATTTCAGGACTGACTCAAAAGTGACTAGAAATGTAAGGTGTCATAAAAGATAACGTGGCTCCCGGATCTAATAAAGCATAAGCATCAATGTGAAAAACTTGCAACATACCCGTAACCACATTGGGGGAATTCTCTTGCTCCTGTCAGAACCAAGTGCATAAAATCGGTTCTAGCGCTAGCCGCCAACTAAGCCAGTTGGAGCACCTTACTGAGTCTGAAGTGCTACTAGGATGGTTGAACTAACTGTTGAAGTGCGGGCTCCACTACCCCCTAACCTAACTGCAGGACAATCCCTAAGTCTATGTTCGGGTTTTCCACACCCGAAACAAGCGTCTAAGCCCACAAAACATTTCCCTGGGTGGTTCTTGCACCAAGTAGCACAAGATGGGAATGTGCACTCCGCGTGCATGCTATTTTGACTCCTCAAACCTAAGGCCCTGCTCCTATGACCGTCCTACGTCCTGGATGGAGTATTGGCTGAAGATGGTGCTGGCGCAATGGACCTGAGCTGGGACTGTTGGTAAGATTCACCCCTTGACTTAGGCTGGGTGAATCGGTGGCTGTCAGTTCTGGCCCTCTTGGTATCCCTCTACCTCATATGAGATGCTTCCATTTGCTGGGCATAGAGGACTATCCGTGGGTAGTCCATATCCTGATGTAGCATGGTTGTTCTGCAGTGCTTATCCAGATACTCAGCTACTCCTTGCACAAATCTGCTCACCCGTGCCTCTGATCCATCACTAACTCCGGGGCATATTTTTAAAGGCGAGTGAACTCAAGTGAATATTCCAACACTGTCATCTTTCCTTGCTTAAGGTTGACAAACTCAGTTGCTTTCAGTTCCCTCATCTACCGAGGGAAGAACCTATCGAGAAAGGTTATGTGAAACTCATCCCAGCTAATAGGGCCTGCTCCCGCTGCCCTACTATCCCTCCATTGCTTGAACCAAATGTAAGCGACCTCATTCAACTGATAAGAGGACAAATCAACACATTCCTCACTTTTCACTCCCATGAACTAAGTAACCTTCAAAATCCCTTTGATGAACTCGTGTTGGTCCTCGTCCACCTTTGCCCCTGTGAACTCGGGAAGGTTCATCCTCAAAAAGTATCTGATTCGGGTCGCCGTTGCATTACCGTTCTGAGGAACAGGCGCAACAGCCTACTGGTTGACCTGAGCAGTAAAGGCATGCGCCAGCATTTGAATAGCCGCCCTAAACTCGGCATGGGCAGCTGGCTCGGGTGCCTGGGGCACCTAAACAGGTGGGGTTTGCTGACGCCCATCATCATTGCCACCCCCGTGGCCTTCATCATTTCTGTTCCTCCTTTTGATTATCCTTTTGAGAGCCATAAATTTTTGCAATCGCGAAACACATGAATTAGGAGGATGGAGATATTTTGACCGCACAACATAGATCATGAAAGAAGGGAACATTTCCTAAAATGTTCAGTAGCCTCTTCGTCATAAGTGTGGCATGCTTCACACCAATGAAAAAGACTCTACCTAATGTGTATTTCAGACTTTCTAGGACACCTCTAAACCTATTGCTCTGATACCAAGTTTGTAACGACCCAAGAGTACACCCGGATCGTAGACACGGGGCAAGGAGTCCCGAGAGACCCCAAGTCAACCCATGGCGTGAGTATAACACCAACTCATTCATATACAACGTAAAACTTAACTTATCAATCATAAACTAACTGAAAATCATATCAGGAATTGTAAGGAACGACAAACTGAAATACATTCATCAATGACAAATACTACACATAAGTCTGAAAGCCTCTACCTCATAAAAAGGATGGGTTGAAGGGACAAGACCCCAACTAACCCAAAGAGTCTGAAAACATAAGATAAACAAGGTCTGAACATGAAGCCCTCGGATCATTAGGACTCACCACTGGATAATCTGAAGGAGCATGAAATCAAACACCCTTAATACGTATTCTCCGCCGGAGTTCAGACCTCAACCTCTTGATCTGGAGATTTGATGGCCCAATTTCTCTTCTTTCTTTTTGATTTCAGCTTTCTTTTTTTTCAGGGGTCCAGAAGGCTAAAAGGTGGGGGAGAAGGGAATGCTCTCGAAACCAATTCACTTCAGTGAGACATCGAACACTAACTTTCTTCTTTTTCTTTTCTAATCATTGAAATTCTCTCAATTGTGCCCCCACTGCCATTAGAAAAAACAAGACGGATTCGGTATATTTATACCAATGGTTCTAAAGAGCCTAACCCAGTACAGATCTGATCCTAAATTGCTCTACGCTATATTTAGTGAAACTGAGCACAACTAGGGACGATGCTGAGCCTACGAACCATATCCTAAAAATATGTGGGTCAGTACTCAGAAAGTACTGAGTATGTAAGGTATGCAAGACCCACCCGTCGAGCAGGGACGAAAGTCGGCCTTAGTGATCCGACAACAATGCTTACAAACATAAAATTTAAAATAGTGGGGACATCATGATCATAAAACTGAAATCGTAAGTATATCGTAAGGCTCAATATTTCCAAAAATATTCATAAACCCATCATAGTCATAACATGCGGGGAAAACATTTCATAAATCATAAGTTGAGCCAAAAGAACATAATCATGCATATTTCAAAACCATGAGGAACAATGGGAGATTTCTATAACCGATATACTCCACATGAGCACACATGAAGTCCGACTTGTACCCCTAGTTGGGAGGTCGTTCATACCTTGCCAAGGGTATGAACCATGAAAGGCATGATATTACTCATGAAGGACCAGTAGGACATAGGGGACAGTCACTGAGGAGGTCCCAAATAAAATCCTACGGTGGCACGTAGTTTTGAGATTCATGGCGTAACCTAGGCCCCGAACCTACTCGGTGTTAAGTACTACTCCCAAAACATGCAACGTGCTCATAACATTTATAACATGACATGCATGGATAGTGAAAACATGGGAATCATGACATACTTGAGAATTCATATTACTAGCCATGGAATTGGGCCCATGAGTCGGCCAAAATCATAGTATAATTCATAAGAGACATGTGGATATTGCCCATAGTTTCAAAGATACTTGACATGTTTAAAATCATAAGAAAACGATCATGCTAGCATGGGAAATTTAAACTTGAAGACATGCTTCAAAATGTAAGAGAAACTTGTTCATGCTTTTGGAATCATCTTGACCATGAAATTCACTAAATATTTCCCCATGATTGGGCATCCATACTTTTAGAGATTTANNAAACGAGGCATCCTACTGTCTAACTATCAGTAACTAAAGCAACATAAACCTTACCTGGCCCCCATAAGCCGGAAGGTACAATCAACACAGAACAACCCACTTGGGCTCCCATTAGCCCTAGTGAATACACCTCAATATATATACCCCTACCCAGGTCATACTGAGTCAACTACCAACTATAAGCGTCCTGCCGATTCCCTGGGTCTGCAACTAGGCCCGCTCGGCCCCTGACTATAGCTATGCTTGAGTCTGGAGGACTCCTGATATCTATATCCCAGGCGTAAGCGCTCGGCGGGGGTGTGTATAAGGCCAACCACGGCAAATATGAGGATCTGGATCCCCATCTTCGTCCCTTGCGGACGGCATGCTGCATCGTAGAGCGACGTATCCTCTCCCCTAACGGGCGAGTCGACACAGCTATTAACCCTAGGGTGGTCACAAAAGCTATACAGGTATAATCTAGCCAATAACAATACAATTTATAATTCTCAACTGAAAACAACAACTAAACATGGTAACATACTCCTGACATACTTTACTGGGATTTATACTGGATTACTATGCTGAAGAAAGAAACTTGATGAAAGAAAATGCCTTAACATACCTCGATCGCTATTTACCGATTAACTGGTGAGTTTCGGCTTGTGTTCAACCACCCTTCTCAACTAAAATTGTGTTACTGGAAATATAGGACTAGTTTTAACACTAAATTTGGAAAAAAGGAAATCTTTATATAAAAATATTAACTATATTCCAATTTTACGGAACACGGTCGAAACCTCATTATTTCTTGAGAATCTAGAAGGGAGAAATGCTTACTTTAAGCCTGGGATCATGTTGACACTAGTTTGGAGCAATTCCAACAACTTTGGCTTGGCATGACGACGATTCACCGGGATAATTTCACGAAACTAACTCCGTAGAAATGCTCCCTGCAGCCTTATACTTGGATATCCGAAGTTAATTTGGATTTGGATGGCGTTTAGCAGCGTAATTGGATGAAAATTATGTCTTTTCCTTCGTCCCTAACCTTTGCTGGTCGTGGTTTCTGATTTATATCCTAACTTTTAAGTGTGAGACCCTTATATACTTGAGGCAGCAGACAAGGCAACGTGGCACGTTGGCCAACGCGATTCTTCTCCGTGTCACGTTGGCTAACGTGTTGATTTTGCTCCATGCCACTTTGCCCCTCTGGCCAGCTTGGTTTGGCCTCCTCTCGCGAAATCCCAACTTGGCACTCGTTCGGCCTTTCCCCGGGACCTTTCCTCGTACGTATGACACTCTAAAAGACTTAAGCAACATACGAATAGGCCGATTAAACATTAAAAACTTATGGGGTGTAACAACTATATGGGAAAATAAATTACTACTTACCAAAAAAATCTACAACAGAAGAGGAAAGCGAGCACACCTCGGCAATGGAAGAATAGAATGGAAAGAGAGAGAGGGAGAGAGAGAGAGAGATGAGTATGGGAGAGGGATAGGTCTTAAAGAGAAAAGCAAGAGTAGGAGAGAATGTAGGAGAGGAGGAAGAAGTGTAAAGAAAAAAAGAAAAAAGGGTGTCGATTTGGGTTTTAAGAGAAAAACTAAACCTTTTTTATTTAAAAAGTTGAAAAGATGAAAAAGAATACCTTGCACGTCGTGGCCCACTATTCCATGAAGCGCCGAGATAGTTTTTTTTCCAAGAGCTTCTTGAGGCTGTCCACAAATTTTTTTTTGTGCTGCCACATTACAGTAGACCAATAAATTTTTTCCTACTCATCTTTTCCCTATTTTTACCAATCATGATCAATCTCAGGCCCTCTTTAACTCCAATCTTGATCAAATTTATGTCATACTACCTTTAGAATCACCACTTAAAGCCACAAAGAGTCTATTTCCTAACAAATTAGAAAACTAATATATTAAGAAAAAGTTCAAAAAAAAAGAAAGTTTAGTTCTAAGTTATAGTTGTCAGCTTGAATTTTCCTTGCTCGGGCTCATTTGATAATGATATTGGAGGATTAATTATAGAAATCTCCAATATTATATAGCTTCAACTGATGCTTTTTCACCTTAAAACTCTCAGTTCCTTTCACGTTCTGAATTTCGATTTCTCCATAAGGTAAACCTGCTTCACCATAAATGGTCTGATCCACCTTGACTTGGATTTTCTTGGGAAAAGTTAGTAGCCTACTATTGTATAACAAAAATTTGTCTCCTTCATTAAATTACTTTTGCTTGATTGGGCGATCATGCTAGCACTTGGTCTTCTCCTTAAATATTTACGCATTGTCATACGCATCTCTTCTGAACTCATCCATCTCATTAATCTGCGGAATTACATTAACACCTGCAATACTAAGATAAAGATTGAGCAATCAAATTTCCCAATATGCTTTATGTTCTATCTCCACAAGAAAATGACATGATTTCCCAAACACTAATTTATACGGAGAAGCTCATATTGGCATTTTGAATGCGGTTCTATATGCCTATAAATCTTCATCCAATTTATAAGACCAATTCTTTAGGGAAGCATGACCAATTTTTTAAATATCTTTTTTTTGGTTCCTGATTAGCCACCTCCACTTGCCCGATAGTTTGCGTATGATATGGGGTGCATATTTTATGAGCCACTCCATAATTAGACAATAGTGCAACAAACTTCTTATTAATAAAATAGGAATCATTATCACTAATTATGAGCCAAGGTGTTCCAAATGAGTGAAAATTCGATTCATTAGAAACTTACATACCACACAAGTACCATTAGTCCTAGTAAATATTGCCTTGATCAATTTAGAGATGTAATCAATGGCTACTAGGATATATTTATTAGAATGGTCATGAGAATGAGCCCATGAAGTCAATGCCCCAAACATTAAAAATGTTACAGACCAAAATCAAGTTTAGGGGCATCTCATCCCTCTTGCTAATATTACTTGCTCTTGGGCAATTGCCATAGCCTGCAACATATACGTTCTTGGATCCTTGAAATGATATGGCTAAAAGAATCCAAATTCCATCAACTTTGCGGCTGTCTAATTTCAATAATAGTGCGCTCTAGCTTCTCCATCATGGCAATGAGACAGAATGTGTCACGACCCGAATGGAGGCCTAGATCGCAACACGGACACGGAGCCCAGAGAGACTCCAAGTCAACCCATGGCATGATCATACATCTAACTCAACCAATAAAACTGAAGATTCAACAAGATAATCATAGAGGAAGTATAAATTAAACGTAACATCAGAATACATAATCTGAAGCTAAATACATCCTTTGTCTAAAAAGCCTCTAAACATGACGATTTGATGGGAAAAGACTCCAACTAACTCAATAAAGCTGAAATGGAAAATACATAAAGGAAATCTGAATAAGTCTAGTCCTCGGGAGATGAGGACTCACCAACAATGTAAGATGCTAACTCTGAAGACTTACTATGAATGGGGCTGAGTCTGAGAGTCGGGCCCCGTATCATGAAACGATACAACATACAGTATACGGTCAGTACGTGAAATGTACCGAGTATGCAAGATAAGTAAATCCACTTAACTAAATAAGAAAAATCATTTAAAAACATGCATAAAGTGAATCATAAACAATAAGAGAATGAGAGTAGGGCTTGCATGCATTATTTTCTGAAATCATGATCTCATCATAACATAACATAACATCATAACTGAATCGATTAACTCAAAGCCGAAATCTGATAGTCATGACTAAAATTGAACATTGAGTCAAATCTTCTTTGGAACATGTATGGATATATAAATCTCATGATTAATGAACATTCATAACTGAAATCATGAGGAACAATGGGAGACTCATCTTTTAACCGACATACCACGATAGAGCTTACATGGTCCCAACTATCACACTAAAGTGGGTAGAGCTGTCCAAAGCCTTGCCAGGGCTAGGGACGATACCATGATATCGATATCAAGCTCGTTTCCCAATAGGGAAGGGGATATCTCACAAGGGAGGTCCCAAAGTAATTTATATATAATAGTATAAACCTAAGTTGGCGCATAGTTCTGAGGCATAGGGTGATCGACCCTTAGCCTACTAGGTGCTAGAAACTACTCCCAAAAACATGCATATGCTCTACATTATTTTTCAACGAAGCTCAACATCGTCTATTGACGAAGCTCAATAATCAAATACATCTCAAATCTGAAATCATACATATGAGAAGCTTTAACTCAAACCATACCACAAGCTGAAAAATAATTGGGAGTCTTCGATCCAAAACCATGTGGTAAGATTAATTCGGGAAATTATAAATCATACTTGAACATATGGGCATTGCCCAATACTTTGTCATGCTTGAAAATACTGAATTCACATTGAAAAGGTGATTATAAAAATGGGTAGTTTGAAAACATACTTTTCAACATAATATCTCATCATAATCATACATTCATCACAAATATCATATTTTATGAACTTCTCATCAATGGGCTTTTTAATTCATAAAACTAGAAACATGAGTTAATTGAAAATAGTATAAAATATTTCCATGAATCATAATTCGATAGTAGAAACATATTTAGATCATACCCATGTAGAGAATTAGGAAATTCATGCATCGGGTTAAAATTCCATAGATTTGACATAGGAAATTCATGATTTAGAGAGGGATTGGGCATGGGTGTGAAAGGATTCACCCATTCATAACCTTACATACCTGATTGTAGCTGATTCTTACACTTCTTTGATTGCCCAAGAGGAATTTAACAGAATTTGAAGAAGAATAAGCTTGATCACCCTCTCTAACCTTCTATCTTTGCATGCATGGACATGAATGAGCCTAGGTGGGTTTTACCCTCAATAAACACTGAATTTCGAGCCTTAAATGATGTAGTATAGGACCCTAAAACTTAGAAATGACGACAATTCCCTTAATGAAATCCCTAAAATTTCTGCACTGGTGGTAACAAAGACTAAACTAACGAGTCGTTCTTGGATATAACGACCCGTTGGTTCCATCCGTCGTCTCCACTGCCCAATTTCACATTCTCAGATTCGATCCCACGACTCGACAAGACGAGTGGTTGCTTCAAACAACGGTCCGTTAGGCCGTCCATTGTTTATCCCTTTATGACATGTACCAATACTTCCCACGAGTCACACCACGACTCATTCTTCCATTCCACAAGTCATGGTTTCCTTCCGTTACCTTGACTAGAAATTTTTAATACTCCTTCCCCCGAACGGTGACCACGACCCGTTGCTCCTCACAACGGGTCATCCCACGTCCCGTTACTCCCCCCTTAAGTTGAGGACCAGTTCCCACCATGACTCCACACAATGACTCATTGTAACAAACAACAGGTCGTTACTTCACTCATTACTTCCAACTGCCACCCAGTCTCACCATAGGTGCTTCCCATGGGTCGTTGGTTGGACCAATGATCCGTTAGGTGGCCCATTTTGTGGGGTTTTTTCCAGATCCTGCCAACTTCCATTTTTACATCCTGAGTCTAATCTGAGGCACTTTCGGGGTATTACAATATCTGCCCCTTGGGAACATTCGTCCTTGAATTTGGTAAATATACAGAAAATAGAGAAATACAATCATTACTCTCAAATACTAATCATTTAAACCGAGGACTGACGGAATGACTATCTCCGATTTAAACTACATAGATGAACTGAATTCATAATTCATATACACATCCACATACATAAAAGAAACTTGTACACATGAACTGAACATGAAAACTAATTAGAGTTTTAGTGAAAAAACTGCTACCTCAAGCTGGAACTAAGCCGGTAGAGAATAAATGTGGGTATCTAGCCATCATACCCGCTTCGGCTTCCCGCGTAGATCTTTCAACCTGATTCCTCCATAACACTTTGACTGAAGCTACTTCCTTGTTCCTTAGCCTTCGAACCTGACGATCTAGTATTTCTACTAGAACCTCCTCATAAATAAGGTTGTCTTTCACACTGACACTGTCCACCGAGACAACTAGAGCTGGATCACCCAAACACTTCTTTAAGAGCAATACATGGAGTATAGGATGCACATAAGCTAATTCTGAGGGAAACTCCAATTCATATGCCACCTTGCCAACCTATTTCACTATCTGGTAGGGGCCAACATAACAAGGGTTGAGTTTTCCTTTCTTTCCAAATCACATCACTCCCTTTATGGGACGCACCTTCAAAAACACCCAATCATCCACTTCGAACTCAAGTTCCCTCCTTCTCACATCGGCATACGACTTTTGGTGACTTTGAGCTGTTTTCAACTTGTCCCATATGAGTTGAACCTTCTCCATAGCCTCATGGACCAAATCTAGTTCTATCATTGCAGCTTCACCAACTTCAAACCAACCAATGGGTGATCTATATCTCTGCCCATAGAAAGCCTCAAACGGAGCCATCTGAATACTTGAATGGTAGTTGTTATTGTATGCAAACTCGATAAGACGCAAATGAACATCCCAACTACCTTTGAAGTCAATTATGCATGCTCTCAACATGTCCTCAAGAGTCTGAATTGTCCGCTTCATTTGACCATCCATTTTTGGGTGAAATGCTGTGCAGAGCTTAACCTGAGTACCAAGTCCTCTTGAAATGACCTCTAAAACTAAGAGGTAAATTGAGTACCTCTATCTGATATGATGGATAAGGGCACTCCATGTAATCAAACTAGCTCCCGGATATATAGTTTGGCATAGTCCTCCGCCGAATCCATGGTTTTGATCGGTAGAAAAGAGCAGCCTTGGTCAACCTGTTTACCACAACCCAAATAAAGTCATATTGTCGATGAGTATGAGGTAAACCTGTGATGAAGCCCATATTGATTTCTTCCCACTTCCAAGTATGAATACTAATATCATGAAGCACGCCTCCCAGCCTCTGATGCTCAACCTTTACTTATTGATAGTTCGGACACTTAGCCACGAATTCTGCGATATCCTTCTTCATGCCATTCCACCAATAGACCTCCCGTAAGTCACGGTATATCTTGGTGGCACCTGGATGGATAGAATACTTGGATCCATGAGCCTCGTGCAACATCCGGCTCCTAAAATCATCAACATCAAGAACACATAGGTGACCCTGGTACCGAAGCACACCATCTCCCCCTTTGGAGAAGACCTCCACCTTCTGATTCCGAACAGCTTCCTTTAAACTTTACCAAATTTGGTCCTCATCTTGTCTAACTTTCACATCAGTCACCAAGGATGATTCTGATCCATTCTGAATAATAACACCGCCATCGGTTGAGTCAACTAGCCGAACTCCCAACCTTGCAAGTCGATGCACATCTTTCACCAGCTCCTTCTTCTGCTCATCTACACGAGACAGAATCTCCATATAGAGTCTGCTAAGTGCGTCTGCCACTACATTGGACTTACCCGGATGGTAAAGCACACTCATATCATAGTCCTTGAGTAGCTCCAACCACCTCCTTTGCTGAAGATTGATATCTTTCTAGGTAAAAGAATATTTTAAACTCTTATGGTCCGTAAACACATGCACATGGACCCCATACAAATAATGTCGCCATATCTTTAAGGAAAATACCACCGCGGCCAATTCAAGATCATGGGTCGGGTAATTCTTCTCATGAACCTTTAGCTGTCTGGAGGCATATGCTATAACTTTCCCGTGCTGCATCAATACACACCCAAGTCCGATCCTTGAAGCATCACAATACACCACAAACCTATCAGTACCCTCTGGTAGAGTTAACACAGGTGCTGAAGTAGGTCGGGTCTTCAACTCTTGGAAGCTCTTCTCACAAGCCTCCGACCATTGGAATTTCATCTTCTTCTGGGTCAATTTGGTCTAAGGTGCTTCAATCGATGAGAAACCTTCAAAAAATCTCCAATAATAGCCAGCTAAGCCCAAAATGCTTCGGATATCCGAAGGATTCACCGATCTAGGCCAATTCTTCACCGCTTCTATTTTATAGAGAATCCACCTTTATACCCTCACTTGATACTACATGGCCCAAAAACGCCATGAACTTCAACCAAAACTCACACTTGCTGAATTTTGGCATATAATTGGCGGTCCTTGAGAGTCTGTAGCACCACTCTCAAATGAGCGGCATGCTCCTCCTCGCTCTGAGAGTATATCAGCCTCCTCGCTCCGAGAGTATATAAGGATGTCATCAATAAAAATAATCATGAACATATCCAAGTATGGCTTGAACACCCTGTTCATTAGGTCCATAAAAGCTGCAGAATCATTTGTTAGCCTAAAAGACTTAACTACAAACTCGTAATGACCATACCGTGTCCTGAAGGCTGTCTTCGGGATATCGCTCTCCCGAACACTGAGCTGATGGTACCCGGATCTGATATCTATCTTTTAAAAGCACTTGGAACCCTGAAGCTGGTCAAATAAATCACCAATCCCGGGTAAAGGATACCTGATCTTTACTGTGACTTTGTTCAATTGCTGATAATCAATACATATACGAAGTGAGCCATCTTTCTTTCGGACAAAGAGAACTGGTGCACCCCACAGGGACTTGCTCGGTCTAATGAAACCCTTATCTAACAGGTCTTTCAATTGTTCCTTCAATTTCTTTAGCTCGGTTGGAGCCATACTATAGGGAGGAATAAATATAGGCTGCATATCGGGAAGAAGGTCAATACCAAAATCAATCTCCCGCTCGGGAGGGATTCCCGGTAGATCACCAGGAAAGACCTTTGGATACTCACATATTACTGGGATAGACTGGATAGTCGGGGTCTCAGATGTCGCATACTTAACCGTACTAGATGGTACACACAACCTTTGAAAATCATATTTATGGCCTTAAGGTAGGAAATGAAACGGCCTACAGGCACAACTAAACTACCCTTCCACTCTAAGACTAGCTCACCCGAAAATCTGAATTCTACTGCCCAGGTTCTACAATTAACTGATGCATAACATGCAAATAGCCAATCCATGCCGAGGATAACATCAAATCTGTCATGGCTAACCCTATCAAATCTGCTGAGGTGACTTTCTGAAGGACTGAGACCGGGAAACCTCTATACACCCGTCTAGCTACTATAGTAGAGACTGATAAGGGTTTTGACAAGACTTTAGGACTAACTCCGAAGCTACCGGTAAGGTGTCACAAAAGACAAGGTAGCACCTGGATCTAACAAAGCATAAACATCAAGATGGAAAACTTGCAACATACTAGTGACCAAATTCGGGGAGACCTCTGCTCCTGGCGGGATGCTAAGGCATAGAATCTGTTTTGGCGCTGACCACCACCTTTGCTAGTAGATGCCCCTTGATTGCTGGGCGTGCGGGTGAGGCTGCTGGACTAGAAGCTGGGTCTCGACCCCCATCATGATCCCACCTCGCTGCTGGGAAATCAATGAGCATGTTTCCGGGCTTCCCGCACCCGAAACAAGCACCTGAACCTGCCAAGTAGTTGCCCATGTTCCCCTGACTATATCTGCGAAAAGGTGAGATGCTAGAATCTGCTGGTTTGCTGCTCTAACCCCTTGAGCCTGATGCTCACCCCCTCTGATCGTGCCTCGGTCTGTATGGAACACTCAATGCTGAAGATGCTGGGGTTGATGATCTCTGGTGGGTCTGCTGACGGTGCCTACCACCTGACCTCGGTTGTGAGAATCTGTGACTATCAGTCCTGGCCCTCTTAGCCTCCCTCACTCTCATATGCTCCACCTCCATCTACTAGCATACAAAACTATCTAAGGAAATTCATATCCTGATGGAGCATGGCAGTCCTGCAATCCTTGTCCAAATAGCCCGCCACTCCATGAATGAACTTTCTCACCCGCGCCTTCTAATCAGTCACTAACTCGGGGGCGTACTTCGATAGGCGAGTGAACTCAAGGGTATACACCTGCACCGTCATCCTCCCTTGCTTCAGCTTTACGAACTCAGCTGTCTTTAGCTCCCTCATTTCACGAGGGAAGAACCGATCTAAGAATGCAACATGGAACTCTTCCTAAGTGACAGGACCTGCTCCGGCAGCCCTACTATCTTTCCATTGACGAAGCCAGATGGTTGCGACCCCTTTTAGCTTGTATAAGGACAACTCCACACACTCAACCCCATTCACCCCCATGACTTGGGTGATCCTTACAATCTCATCAATGAACTCATGTGGGTCCTCATCTACTTTTCACTCGAGGAATTCTAGCGGGTTCATTTTCAAGAAATCCCTGACTTGATCTACCGCTGCATTGCCATTTTACGGAACATGCGCAACTTCCTACTAATTGACCTGAGCGGTCAAGGCCTGCGTGAGCACCTGAATAGCTGCCCGAACATGGGCAACCGACTTCGGAGCCTGGTGCTCCTAAACTGGTAGGGCCTGCTGGTGCCCGTTTCTGTTGCCATCCTCGTGGCCATCTCCATTTCCATTCCTCCTACTATTTACTTTGCGGGAGCCATGATTCTGCAATCGCCAATAGCATGAGTTATAAGGATAGGGAGACTTTTCATCGCATGACATAGATCATGAAAGAAGGGAACATTTCCTAAATGTTTCATAGACTCTTCGTCATAAATGTGGCACGCTTCACGCCCATGAAAAAGTCTCTACTTAACGCGAATTTTAGAAACTCTAGGACACTTCAAACCTATTGCTCTGATACCAAGTGTGTCACGACCCGAACGGAGGCCCGGATTGCAACAAGGGAGAAGGAGTGCCGAGAGACTCCATGTCAACCCATGGCATGATAATATATCTAACTCAACCAATAAAACTGAAGAATCAACAAGATAATGATAGCGGAAGTCTAAATTAAACATAACATCGGAATACACAATCTGAAGCTAAATACATCCCTTTTCTGAAAAGCATCTAAACATGTCGAGTTGATGGGACAAGACCCCAACTAACTCAATAAAGCTGAAACTGAAAATACATAACGGAAATCTGTATAAGTCTAGT
This sequence comes from Datura stramonium, assembly GCA_018107945.1. Lineage (NCBI taxonomy): Eukaryota > Viridiplantae > Streptophyta > Magnoliopsida > Solanales > Solanaceae > Datura > Datura stramonium. Next base: position 39,664 of record JACEIK010001411.1, read on the forward strand.
CTTCGGGAGATGAGGACTCACCAACAACGTAAGAGCTAACTCTGAAGACTGACTAAGAACGGGGTTGAGCCTGAGAGCCGGGTCCTGTATCATAAAACGATACAACATAGAGTATGTTGTTAGTACGTGGAATGTACTGAGTATGCAAGATAAGTAAAACCACTTAACTAAATAATAAAAATCATTTAAAAACATGCATAAAGTGAATCATAAACAATAAGAGTCTGAGAGTAGGGATTGCATGCATTCTTTCTGAAATCATGATCTCATCATAAGATAACATAACATCATAACTGAATCGATTGACTAAAAGTTGAAATCTGATAGTCATGACTAAAACTGATCATTTAGTAAAACATGTTTTAGAACATGTATGGATATATAAATCTCATGATTAATGGACATGCATAACTGAAATCATGTGGAATAATGGGAGACTCTTTTTTTAACCGACATACCACGATAGAGCTTACGTGGTTCCAACTATCACATTCAAGTGGGTAGAGTCATCCAAAGCCTTGTCAGGGCTAGGGACGATACCATGATATCGACATAAAGATCATGGCCCAATAGGGCAGGGGATATCTCACAAGGGAGGTCCCAACGTAATATATATTATAGTATAAACCAACGTTGGCGCGTAGTTCTGAGGCATAGGGTGATCGACCCTTAGCCTACTCGGTGCTAGACACTACTCCCAAAAACATGCATATGCTCTACATCAATTTTCAATGAAGCTTAGCATCGTCTATTGAAAAAGCCAAATAATCAAATACATCTCAAATATGAAATTATGCATATGAGAAGCTTTAACGAAACAATACCACAAGCTGAAAAATAATTGGGAGTCTTCGCTCCAAAACCATGTGGTAAGCTTAATTCAGAAAATTATAAATCATACTTGAACATGTGGGCATTGCCCAATACTTTTTCATGCTTGAAAATACTCAA
>JACEIK010001411.1:53686-69816 GCA_018107945.1 Datura stramonium
ATCAATAATCACATATAGCAAGCATGTTTAAACTGAAAATACTATCTGTATTCTGATTTCTTATTATGAACTCTTTCTGTGTTATACTGATTCTCATACTAAATTATAGTACTGAAGAAACTAACTTGCAGAATGAATTTTCCTTAACATAACTGGATTGTCGATCTCTGAATAACTGGGGAGTTTCAAATCGTACTCAACAACTCTTTCCAACTGTAATCATATTAATGGGAGAATGAGACTAGTTTCAGTACTGAATTCGGCAAAAACGATAACTTTCTATATAAATATTAACTATACTTCAACTTAACGAAACATGGTCGAAAATGTATAATTTCTTGAAAGTTCAGAAAGGAGAAATGCTTACTTGAAGCCTGTGATCATATAGAAATTATCTTTGAGCAACTCTGACAACTTTAGCTCGGCGGGATTTCGATTTGCCGGGCAGCATAATCGGATGAAAACTTTGGCAGCATAATCGGATGAAAATTTATTTGATTCATTGTGTGCTACCTTCTCTAACTGAGGAGAACTATAGCTAATGAAATGAAATTGAAAGGAGGACCTTATATACTTATTAGGGCGGTGGCAGGGGGCGCCCAGCGCAGCTGCCCTCACACCTGCGTCGCGCTCCTCAACGCGCCACATTGCCCAGGGCGCCAAGGTGCTGGCGCATCGTGCTGGCCCTTGTGGCCTGTCCTCGTTTGACCCGAGTTTTGAGGCTTCTTTACACGCGTCGTACTCTCTTTATTTACCTTAAATCCATGCATACGCTTACTAATCGTTAACTTTTACGGGGTGTAACATCCTCTCCACCTTAGGAACATTCATCCTCGAATGTCAACTACAATTCGTAGGAGTTTAACTCTCTTAGCTATTATTATGGAAAAATTTCAGCAGAGTCTCCCCTGTAATATGGAGTATCTAGAAATCCTGAAACACAGAAAAGTCCAACACAAGAACTTCACATAACACTATAACAACTATTTCACAACACAATGTAGTCAACTTAGCAATATATGTAACACAAATCATAAAACAACAACTGAATCAAGAATTTACCTCAACTGCATAGTCTGGACGAAGCCTGGAACAAATGAGGATATCTAGATCTCATATCGTCCTCAACTTCCCAGGTCATCTCTTCTTTATTCCTGTTCCTCCACAATACCTATGGACCTGCCGGTCTAATATGGCTACTGGAACCTCTTCATAGGTTAACTCCTCAGTAATCTGGACATCCTCAATTGGCATAATTCGGGATGGATCTCCTATGCACTTTCTTAACATCGACACATGAAAGACCGAGTGAACAAATTCCAACTCTAGAGGCAGTTTTAGCTCATATGCCACCTGGCCTATTCTCCAAAGTATTTGGTACGATCCTATAAATCTCGGGTTAAGCTTTCCCTTTTTACCAAATCTCATCACGCCCTTCATCGGTGAAACTTTCAGAAATACCCAGTCACCAACATCGAACTCCAATTTCTATGTCGTACATCAGCGTAAGATTTCTGGCGGCTCTGAGCTGTCAGCAAGCGTTCTTTGATAAGATTTACTTTCTCTTCTGACTGGTGGATTATGTCTGGCCCAATCAAATCTAATTCTCCTACCTCAAACCAACCAACCTAGGACTTGTATTTCTGCCCATATAAGGCCTCATAAGGCGCCATCTGGATTGCTGAATGATAATTGTTATTGTAAGATAATTCAATAAGGGGTAAATGCTCATCCCAACTACCTCCGAAGTCTAACACGCACGCCCGTAACATATGCTCGAGCGTTTGAATTGTACGTTCTGCATACCCGTCTGTTTGAGGATGGAAGGCTGTACTCAGGTTCACCTGTGTCCCCAGGCCCTTCTGAAAGGACTGCCTTAGCTGATAATTACGCCCCTCTATTAGAAATAATTGATACTGGAACACCATGCAATCAAACTATCTCTCTGATATACAGTTCAGCATAGTCCTCGACTGAGAAGGTAGCCCTGATTGGCAGAAAATGAGTTGACTTCATCAATCTGTCGACAATCACCCAAATGGAATCAAATCTGCGTCTGGTACGGGGTAATCTGGTCACAAAATCCATGTTGATTTCTTCCCATTTCCACATAGGCAGTTCTACTTCCTATGTCAATCCATCGGGCTTTTGATGTTCCGCCTTCACCTGCTATCAATTAGGACATTGTGCTACAAATTCTGCTACCTCCATCTTCATTCCTGGCCACCAGTAAATTTATTTTATGTCATGATACATCTTTGTTGAACCTGGGTGAAGAGAATAATGGGAATAATGTACCTCTACCATGATCTGTTGGCGAAGTCCTGCCATATTTGGAACACAGAGGCGACCCCTATATCTCAAGACCCCATCTGTGGTTACTACGAAAGTTGATACTTCCCCTTGCTGAGCTTTATCTCTGAGTTGGACCAGGTTAGGGTCTTCATATTGTCGTTCTTTCACCTCTACAACCAAGGATTATACTGCAGTATTCTGGATCACTGCTCCACTCTCTCCCGAGTATACTATTCGAACGGCCAAACTGGCTAACTGATGTAATTCTCGGGCCAGTTCCTGCTGTTCGGGCTTCAAGTATGCCAAATTTCCCATGGATTTGTTGATGAGGGCATCTTATACAATGTTGGCCTTCCCTAGGTGATATAAAATGTTCACATCGTAATCCTTCAACAGTTCTAACCAGCGACGTTTTCGCAGTTTCAATTCTTTTTGTCTAAGAATGTACTGGAGGCTCTTATGATCGGTAAAAATATCTAAGTGGACACCATACAAATAGTGCCTCCATATTTTTAAAGCATGTGTTGGCCCGTACAAGATTGTGAAACGTGTTGGCAAGGTGGCCTATGAGTTGGAGTTGCCCTTAGAATTGGCTTCAGTGCATCCGGTGTTTCATATGTCTCTTTTAAGGAAGTGCTTGGGTGATCTAGCTTTGGTTGTTCCGATGGAGAGTGTAGGTGTGAAGGATAGCCTTAGCTATGAGAAGGTTATGGTAGAAATACTTGATCGTCATGTTTGAAAGCTAAGAAACAAAGAAGTAGCGTCAGTGAAGGTGTTGTGGAGGAACCAACATGTTGAGGGAGCTATGTAGGAAGCCGAAACAGATATGATAGCTAAATACCCGTATTTATTCCCTTCCAGCTCAGCTTCAGCTTGAGGTATCAGTTTCCTCCATAGTACTCTATTCAGTTTCATGTTCAATTTATGTGCCCTAATTTCTTTCATGTCAATATATGTATGTATGATTCATGAATTTAGTTTACTCATGTATTTCAGTCTGGAGTTAGTCACTCCATCAGTTTTTAGCTCTAAATGTTCAGTATTTGGTATGATGTTTGCATTAATCATCTTTTTAGTATGTGTATTCACATTCAAGGATGAATATTCCCAAGGGGGAGATATTGTAATACCCCGAAAGCCCCAAAATTAGATCTGAGGTTTGAAATGGAGAAAAAAAGGATTTACTGCACCAAGTCACAGGACGAGTTGTCGAGTGACCCGTTAGGTGCACCACGAATCGTTAAGTGACTTGTAGGGAGGAGGGTGTACTTAGTTGGAATTTTGGGTTTGAGGTTGACCACAGGTGAGACCACAAGTCATATTTATCACCATCAGTCGCGAAGTAGGCCGTGGCAGGAATTTGATCTGGGTGTTGTGAGGTTGGCAGTGTCCCCAACAACTAGTCACCACGAGTCGTCGGGTACACCACGAGTTGTGGTGACCAATAGAGGTGGAATTCCAGCACATACGACGGAAGGCAGATGACGAGTCGTCCATCCCTCGTTGGGACTGGCAGAGTGTATTTTCCTACGAATTTATTAAGGGCTTTTCTGTAATTTCTAAGTTCCTAAGGCCTAAATTATGTCATTTTAAGCTCAATTACGATTCTTTTAAGAAGGTTTATCTCATTCTAAATCATTCCTCTTCATGCACGCAAGACTACAAGGTTCCTAGGGGTGATCAAGGCTAAGATCCATCAATTCTCCTTCAATTTCCTTTGGACTCTCAAGGAAGAGTGTAAGATCAACCTTTCCAGATATGTGAGGCTATGAATGAGCGTTTCTTTCACTCTCATGCCCAAAATTCTTCTCCATTCAAAGAATCTCAATTCTAGATTTAAGTTTCATAATTTTATGAGGCTTATCCCAATTCTTGTTAAATCCTCTATGACCTATCTATGGGTCAACTCCATTCATATAGCAAATCATTTTTTATGATCTATTGGTAGATTTATAACTATTTTTATTATAAATCTATAGTTTCAAATTTAATTGAATTATTCCCAAGTATGCATGCTTCATGAAGAGTCAACTTATGATCCTATTATCATTTTGATCTTATCAAGTCTAAATTATGATTTATGATTTATGTTATGAATTCTCTTCAAGAAATCATCATGGATTTATGAATATCAAGTATATACATATTTTACGAGTACATATAGATTTCTTGATTTATGAATTTATGACTCTTGGCCAACTCATAGGCCCTTATTCATGGAAAAATCATGTATTTCAAGTATGATCAAGTATGTTATGATGTGATTGGTCATAAACTTCATGAATGATTTATGATTATGATATGAGCCTTATGTGCATGTTTTTGGGAGCAGTGTCTAGCACTGAGTAGACCCGGCGTTCAGGTAAATCCCGTGGTCTCAAAACTATGTGGCACTGTACATTTATGTATACAAATGTGAATGTTATTGGATCCCCATGATATCACATTATGCACGTCCCTTGCCTAGCAAGCTTGGAACGGCTCTGCCCAGTTGAGCGAGATAGTTGGGCCATCATGTAAGCTCTATCATGATGGTGTCGGTTATGACGAGTCCTCCCATTGTTCCTCATGATTTATGCATGGTTATGTTATGTTACTTTTTCCTCAAGTTATGTTTTATAAAGTTTTCTCTTATCGTTATGATTATGACTGGTTTACGAATGGTTTGAAAACCTTGAGCCCTTATGTTTACATTATGATGTTTACTTTATGATCATGTTGTCCTACTCTTATGAACTCTTATGTATTTTAACTATCCATTTTTCTTACCTTTCTTACTCAGTATATTCCAAGTACTGACCGCATACTCTATGTTGTATCGTTTCATGATACAGGCTCTAACATTCATATTCAGCCCCGCCATTAGCCGATTCTCAAAGTTCACATCCCTCAATCAGTGTTGGTGAGTCCTCATCCTTTGAGGACATTCAGTTATATGTAGTTATGTTCTTTCAATTACAAAATTATGTTGAGCTATTTGGGGATGCTGTCCTATCATCTCATCAGTTATGTTAGAGGCTATTCAGACGTTATGTAGAAATCAACTTGTCAATTTTTGATTCGGTATTAGCTTGATATGTATGAAGACTTCTGCTATTATGTGTGTTAGACTTCCTCTAATTTATGTTGAGTTCTAGATATCATGTTCATGCCATGGGTCGACTTGGAGCCTCTCGGGGTTCTTTATCCCGTGTCTCGATTCGGGCTTATTTCGGGTCGTGACATTAAGTGTAGGAAATCCCAATCCTACTACTATGAGGCTATTGATGGTGGAAAAGTCTATCAGAAACCTGTAGAAGTGCTAGAAGATGTTTTTGGTCCAAGTGAAAAAGTTCATCCTTCCAGTCGACTTTGTGGTATTGGATTGTGAAATGGATGTTGAGGTACCCATCATCTTAGGGCTCCCACTACTAGCCACGGGAAGAGCACTGGTGGATGTGGAGTTAGGGGAGTTGAAGTTCATAGTAGGTGGTGATGAAGTAACCTTTAATGTATGTCAAACCACCAAGCCCTCAGATGAGTGCAAGGTGATAGGGATCTTCAATGATGGGGTAGAGCAAGATGAAGTTTGGAGTGTTTAGGATGATTCGTATTCTATTTAAAATTTTGACTGACCCGTGGCTATTTAAAAAGATAATCGCTCAAAACCCTTTTTTAAATTCCTTCTCTCCACCTTTTCATCTCCCCCACAACCTTTCCACTTTTTCAATACCTCATTTCCCCACAACAGTTTCCACTTTCCCTACTCCTCACCATTAAAACCCACCTCCTCACCTACCAATCATCTTCACTCTTCTCTCTCTATTAAAACCTCATTCTCATTCTCTTCATTTCACTACTTCTTACTCAAACTCTCTCTTAGAAAAAACTAGTCTCATTATTCGAAGAGCCACCATTGTTAGTCAAGACACAACACTCCTATCGAGTTATTTTTCTCACTATTCAATCGGTGTGTACATCCTTGCTTTTATCTTTTTATTTTTGAGAATGGGAGTTCGAAAATGAAGCATGCTACATCTGAAATTTTCCATCCCCATTTCCCATTTTGTGATTCTCTTCTGTTGAATGGTTCTTATAACGTGGGTATGTTGGGGTTTGAATAGTTGAATAATGTTGGTGAGGGTACTTATTTTGTAGAAAACCTATATAAAATAGTGTGCTTTATATAATGGTCGGGGGTGAAGTCTGATTAACCCCGACTGCTTAAAATGCACAATTTACCCTATGATAGATCGGGTGACATCGTTCTAAGGGCGAATCGTCATTTTCCTTTTGAAGTGCTATTTGGGTAAGTAGATGATGATGTGAGGGTGTGTGAGTAAGGCTTTTATTTGAGATAATTTATGTTGATCTGATTTGGGCTGAGCTATTTTAAGTAGCATTGTCACTTGTGAGTCGTCGGTTAGGCCTGATGAAACACCGACTGAAGTGCAGGTATAGGTGTGAGGCTTCAAGTCCTTCCCAGCACCTGTATTTCATTGTTTCTTCGCGGATCATGATCGGAGAAATGCCAGTTTAGTGCCAGTATTTCGAAATTCTACCCAGTTGTCTTCCCAAGTCGATGGTTCAGTTGTGTCTCGCGGGTCTCAGCAGGCCTTTCGCAGTTTTGTCACTGGTGTTGCTGGTGCATGATTTTAACATTTCACCTTGTTCTCATCCAATTTTTAGTTTTTTATTTCTAACTTAGTTTAGTTTTTTTCTCTTTTAATTTCATATTATTCAAAAACACGAAAAAATAGGATTATGTGGCAATAACTTTTCTCTTGCAGCATAATGACTTCATCCAGGCAAGGAGACAAGGGAAAAGCACCCTCCACCTCAAAAAGTAAAGGCAAAGGGAAGGCCAAGGCAACCCCAGCTCCCACCAACACCAGAGTGGCCATTATTTTCTGTGTGCCTCACATGAAGACACATTCATTATGTCATTTGTGAAGAAAGGTCAATCACCAGGGATAAGTGATTCGAGCTGGGGGCTGGGGAATGATTTCCCCAATATCATTGCTCAGTTCAACCACCTCTAATGGAACATATTTGTTGAGCCTCTCCCGGAGTACTACACCAACCTCGTGCCAGAATTTTATGCTTCTTACCAGGCAAGCTAGGAGAAAATGAAGCATAAGGGAAAGGTTGATGAGTTCCTTGGCCTTCCCTCAATCAGAGTCAGAGACATGGAGGTAGATATTACTCCAGCCTCTATCAATGCACTATTATGGGCGGATGAGATAGATCTGGGAACGGAGTATGCAACAAGGGTGGCCAACAAAGAAAAATTGTTTGATTGGATAGTGCCCATCATCGCTAATGGTCAGCCATTATGGGCCTCCATGGATGGTGAAATATTGAGGCATGACCTCAATTTCAAGGCTAAGTTGTGCTAGAGTTTGTGTGCTGGCGAATCAAGCCCTTGAAGAATGACCAAAGAGTGAACTTGGAGGCAGCCATACTCATTATCTGTATCATGATAAGGATTCCCATCAACTTTGGGGAGATCGTGTCTATCCAAATGAAGTGAAAGGCTAGGCAGCAGGAACCTTCCATGCCATATGTTGTGCTTATTTCTCAATTGTGCCTAAATGTAGAGATGCCATTATTCCCTGACGAGTCTCCTAGCTTATCCACCGGTGTAATCAATGTGGAAAGAAAAAGGGATGCTGAGGCACCTAAGGTGAAAAGAAAGAGGTTGCAAGTGTTTGAGACTCTCGAGGTCTCAGCCTTCCATAACATAAAGGAAACCTCCATTATTCCTGACCTCAATATGCCACACCCCGAGGTGTCGGAGCATGAATCTGGAGAAGCACAGTTTAGGAGGTCTTCACCTCCTCCCAAATCCTCTCGCCCAAGAGGGATATAGAAGCTGGCTGAGATGACACAATCTCATGAGAGCCAACTTCAAAAACTGGCCCCAAATCTCTCGGCTTTTATCGCCAAAATAGTGAAGAGGGAGATGAAGAATGTGTTCGATAGCTTGACCAAGCTTTGCTCCCATGTAGATGTGGTTGAGGGACCTGTCTCTTCTCTCCAAGCAGAGGTGCGAGAGTTGAGGGACTGGGCACTAATGGCATACCCAGACTTGAGTGCCCTTGATGCAGCCATGGCTGCCCTATCAACACCTCAAGGCCCTATTGATGATCTGTTCGAGGGCTTAGGTGGGGAGGATGAACCAAACTTGGGCGGCCTTGATGAAGATGAAGAGGTCAATGATGAGGAGGATGAGTAGCTGCTTCAGGGAATTCCCACCATGCTTTTTGTTCTTCATGTTTACATTGGGGACAATGTACATTCATGGTTGGGGGTGGGTGTGTATCCTTTTTGTTGGTATTTAATTGGTCTTTGTGTTTGCCTTGTTGGGCTACACTTTTTATGCTCTAGTTGATTGTTAGTTTTTAATTGTGATTGAATGCCCTTGTTAGGCTTTTTGTTAAAAGAATTGTTGTTTTTTGAAGTGTTAGTGCTAATTATGGGTTGTTTTAAATTGAAAAATGTTGTTGACCCATGTTTTGATTATCGCCTTTGTTCATAGTAGTTAGTAAATAAACTCCAAGGGTTTTATTTATGCCACGGTTCTTTCCCAAGGAGTGATTTTCTTTTCTTTTCTTTTATTATCGAACTGGGTGGCATTTCCCAGTGATGGATTGAGAGGCGACTTTGTTAAGGGAAAATGCCAAGTTTAGAGTTCTTTTTGAGTCAATGATTGCACTGGCTTCTGAGAGGTACCACTAAAAAATTTCTGAAATGGCACTGAAAAGAAAAATGAATTTTGAAGAAAAGGGGAATTTGAATGTAAAAGCTGAGTATTCTTTTGTCATAAGTTCAAAATTTCTTATTTGTCTTTTGATTCACATTCTATCAGGTTTTAAGTCATACTCTTATTGTGGTTATGAAAATTGTGTGAACCTCTTGGAGGGTGATTCTTTGTGAGGTGAGGTGTTAGCTGAAATCTCATGCATAAATGATTATCTAGAACTTGCCCCAAGTGTAAATCAAGGTGAAATCCTAGATGTAGTTGCACTGAACATGATTTAGGCTTTCTTTTGATAGGTACTTCACCCATATGACCTCCTTGAGCATGAATTCTTGCTAGCCAATGTTGAGCCTTCAAACCTTTTTCTTGAGAACCACATTACAAGCCTATTACCCCTTTTGTATTCCCTCTTTGGCACCCATCCTCCCTAGTGCTAGTTGTGAGAAGAAATGCAAGAATGATGCTTGAGTCCTAAAAGTGTGGAACTAGAAAAGGGAAAGATGAGGCAAAATCATAAGTTTGGGGGTTGAAAAAAGAAAAATGGAAAAAATAATGTGAACTTCAATGCGAGGTAGCACCACATTATGAAGAAATGAATGAATTGGTTGGATGAAAAGAATCAAATTATTGAAAGATGTTGCCTCTTTCTTAAATGAGATTAAAAGTGGTAACCAAGGAGAGATAAGGATGGCTCTAGTGTCAAAAGTGAAATATTGTTCAAGGAGAGATAAGGTAGGGGTGAATTTAAGAGAAAATATAGTATGCAATAAGGTTCATAAAATGGGCATTAGGGAGGTTCTATTCACGAGAACTAAAAAGTCATCCTACCTTTACCACTAGCATTCATCATGACCTCCAAGTCCTAATTGATTTTAAGTGTAGCAACTCTACATTAGTAGCGAGTTAAACGAATGGTAAGCCTATGGATCAAGCTGTATGCATGGAATTTCTTTGTAAGAGTGAGCGTATTTGTTTCAATCTATAATCCCTTTGAGTGTGAATTTTTTAGAAATTAAATGGCATTCTCTCTTGATATGAGGGGCATCACTTCCTTGGGGAACATGCTTGGACGTACCGAAAGAGGTGATTGAGTCAAGAATCCAGTGAGCTTTAAGGCAAACTTTGAATGTGAATTTTTAATGACTTAAGATGCTATATAATCTTACTTTGATCAACCAAGCCGCTTGTTTTGAATGAAGGAATCAACTATGAATCATGTCAATTGATGGTGGTCATATCCTGAAGAATTTACATATAGTATTGGGTCTCCTCTTTTCTTTTGAGTTGGTGAGCGATTTTAGGGTTATCTAAGTCCTAGTGGTCCCTTGTGCAAAATCTCATGTAGAATGGCATGCTTACTCCAATGGTTCAGCTGTAAAGAATTTTCTTGCTTGAGGACAAGAAATGGTTCAAGTTTGGGGGTTTAATGAGTTGGTAATTTACCAACTCATTAGGCTTTTAAACATGGGCTTTTTTTTGGTTTTCAAGTCATTTAGGAGGATTTTATGCTCTTTCTCTTTTGTTTTTGAAGGCATTCAACTTAAAGAGAGAAAGCAAGGAATTGGACAAAAGCATGGAACTAATGAAGGGGGTGGCGTTCCACCGGATGGGACCGACAAAACACTGGCCAACTGCAGGAGGCCACTGTGTTAAAGTGAACAGTGCACTGGACGAATGTGGATCAGCACCTGCGAACCACCGATGCAAATGTTGAACCATTACAGGAGTCACCGGTCTCAATTGCGTCGAAGCGGCATCCTATGGATGGGCACCAACGAAACGTCGGTGTCTCGCATGTGAGGCCGTCATCAGAAGGGAAGAATCATCCAGCATGGAATTTAAGGAGCATTTTTTAATATACTTTTATACATGCTTTAAAAAGTACTGAATATTCCATTCCAGAAGCATCAGAATATTGTATTGTGTTGAATAGCTTTTAATTTTCTAGATAGAAAACAAAAGAGAGTTAGTTTTTCTTCACTTTCTCCTTCTTCCTAAAAGTACAAACCTCCATTAAAGATAGATTTGAGCTTGCTATTTACTCTTAATGATGAATTTTCTGCATTTATTTGTCAATATGCTTTTATATTATTCATCTATGAGTAGCTAAATAGTTTGCTAACGTTGTGTGCATGATTGGGGATAAATTGGATTGAATATTGTTAGATTTATCTTATAGTTACTCATTTAGTATAAATCTATTGTTTTCTCCAAGTTATAGTTCAATTATCTATAGTTGCAAATGTGGGTTATGTTTATTTATTCTATTTTTTCTTGAAAAAGAGGAATAGAATATGGGTAAGAAAACAATGGTGGGTACTTGGGTTTTAATTATGTGGAGTTGGGCTAATGATAGAAAAAATCCATTCTCATACACCCATTAAAGAGTTGAGGCTAGAGATAGTTCAATTCTTGCCCAAGCCATAGTGGGTGAATTAATTGAGACTTGGGTTTTGAGAAAACTCAAGGAAAAAGGCACCCAGGTGGTTGAAAATTATCGGGTGCCACTTTATCCATAGTTATTCATGTTTGTGAGTAATAATTTGATTTTCTAGTTAATTCCAATACAATCAATTCCCCATCAATAGCACACCCTGGCCCTTGCTCATATTTGTTCATTCAATTTGGTTTCCTCGTTCTAGTTGGTTGTTGATTTTAATTCAGATTGTGATCTCACTTTTCCCCAACCTTTATTTTTACATTTTTAATGCAATGATGCAAATTAGTTCATTTCAATATGCAAATTTTGTGTCATCCAATCGCTATTCCCTATGGATTCGACCCGACTCTTACTTGGATATTTATATTGTGACGGTCGTTTACACTTCCTCCTTGTGAGGAGAGGATTTGAACATCATCAATAACTTGCAACTAGAAACCTTAGTAGGAATTAGTCTAGCATATTCAAGTCTTAAAACTTAACCTGAAGTGAAAGTGCCAAGACCCTAGATTCTCATTATCATTTGAATTTCAATATTTGTTAAAAATCGTTCAATTAATTAGTTAATTTACTTTTCAAGTTGTAGTATCATAATCTCCAAACCATTCCCCATTTTACCTATGTTTCTTAGAATAGTGAAATAAGATGTTAACCTTGAGCAATTAATCTGACAAGTTTCTGAGGGATCGATAATCAGGACTTCACTATCCTATATTACTTGACGACCATGTGCGTTTGCGTGTGTTTGGGTGACATCACCTACATTAAGGAAGGTAGTTAATTTCAAAGGTATGCCTATACCACCCAATGAGGGTGAAAGACATTGATGCCGAGGCAGTGTATTTTCAGTCAGTACCGATTGTCAGCAAATTCCCAAAGGTGTTTTCAGATGAGCTACCATGGATCCCTCCCGAGAGGGAGATTAATTTTGGGATCAATGTTATTCCCAGAATAAATCCTAGTTATATTTCCCCGTACATAATGGTTCTATAAGAATTAAAAGAGCAGTTGAAAGATCTTCTTGATATAGGATTTATTCGACCGAGCACCTCGCTATGGGTGCACCAGTCTTATTTGTCCAAAGAAGGATAGGACCTTGCGGATGTGCATTGACTACCACCAATTGAATAAGATCACTGTAAAAATAAGTTCCCATTGCGAGAATTGATGATTTATTTGACTAGCTACAGGGAGCTAAGTGTTTCTCCAAGATTGACCTTAGTTCAGGGTATCACCAATAAAGGGTTAGAGAAGAGGATATCGTGGGGACTGCTTTTAGGACCCGCTATGTGCACTATGATTTTCTTGTTATGTCCTTCGGGTTAACACATGCACTAGTAGCTTTTATGGATCTCATAAATAGAGTGTTTAAACCCTACATCAACTTGTTTATGTTCATGTTCAATATATGGGTGTATTCGAGGGATGAGGGAGAGCATTCAAATCACCTCAAAGTTTTGTTGTAGACCCTCAGAGATCGTCAGTTGTATGGTCAATTCTTCAAGTGTAAGTTTTAGATAAATTAAGTGGCTTTCTTAAGGCAAGTGGTGTTAGTTAGGGGAATCAAGCTAGATCCTCAAAAGTTTGAGGCTGCGAGGGATTGGCCGAGACCCATGACTCCGATAGATATTAGGATTTTCTTGGACTTGGAAGGATACTACAGAGGTTTGTGGAGGGATTTTCCTCTATATCCGCTCCATTAACCAAGTTGACTCAAAAGAAGAAAACGTTTCAGTGGTTAAAGGCTTGTGAGAAGAGTTTTCAAGAATTTAAGACTAGGTTGGATACTAAGTTGACTCAAAAGAAGAAAAAGTTTCAGTGGTTAGAGGTTTGTGAGAAGAGTTTTCAAGAGTTGAAGATTAGGTTGACTACAACTACGGAGTTGACTTTGCCAGAAGGAACCGATGGGCTCCTGGTGTATCATGATGCTTTATGGACAAGACTCGAGTGTGTCTTGGTACTAAATGGTAAGGAGATAGACTATGTTTTGAGGCAGCTAAAAGTTCATGAGAGAATCTACCCGATGCATAATTTAGAATAAGTTGCAGTGATCTTCGCACTAGATATGTGGTACCACCACTTGTATGGAGTCCATGTAGACATTTTCACAGACCATAAGAGTCTTTAATGCATCCTCAAGTAGAAGGAATTGAATCTCAGGCAGTGGAGATGGCTTGAGTTACTCAAAGATTATGATGTTGTCATCTTGTATCTCTCGGGGAAAGCTAATGTGGTAGCCGACGAACTTAGTTGATGCTCCATGGGGAGCTTTGCTCATGTTGAGGAGATAAAGAAAGAGCATGCTAGAGATGTTCATAGGTTGGCAAGCCTAGGGGTCCATTTATTAAACTCCAAGGTGGCGGTGCAGTGGTACTAAATAGAGAAAAAGCAAAAAAGATAGTATGAAGACCCACCTTGCTCCAGTTGAAAGAGAGAATCCACTAGCACTAGACTATGGATTTTGAGTAAGGGGGAGATGGTACACTAAGGTACTAACACAGGTTGTATGTCCTGAACATGGATGGACTTCAGGAGAGAATTATGGTAGAAGAACACAATTGCAAATATTCCGTTCACCCAGGTTCCACCAAAATGTATCATAACTCGAAGGAGATTTATTAGTCAGCTGATATGAAGAACATAGTAGACTGTGTTGCTAAGTATATGAATTATCAACAGGTGAAAGAAAAGCACCAGAGGCCGGGAGATCTAGCCTAAAACATAGAACTTTCCATGTGGAACAAGAAGATGGTTAATATGAATTTTGTGACAGGTCTACCTCATTAGTTTTAGAAGCATGCTTCAATTTGGGTAATTATGGACTGACTCACTTAGTCAGTACATTTTTTTACATGTCAATACGATAGAATCAATAGAGGATTATGCCAAGTTATACATATGGGATATTGTCCAACTTCATGGGACCCCAATTTCCATTATTTTAGGTAGAGGTGCTCAGTTCACAACTCAATTTTGGAGGTCCTTTCAGAGAGGGTTGGGTGCTTGCATTAATTTGAGTACAACCTTCCACCAGTAGATGGATGGTCAGGCCGAGCGCACTATTCAGATGCTCGAGGACATATCGAAAGCATGTGTTCTTGATTTCAAAAGGTAGTTGGGATGACTATTTACCGCTTATTGAGTTCGGCTACAATAACAACTACCATGCAATATTAGATGGCTCCATATGAGGCTTTGTATAGGAGAAGGTGTAGATCACCTATCAGATGGTTTGAGATTGGGAAGTAGAATCACTTGGTCCATCAAGCAGTGGAGAAGCTGATTCGAGAGCGATTGAAAACTGCTCAAAGTCGCTAGAAATGTTATATAGATGTGTGGTTTAGAGACTTGGATTTTGATGTTGATGATTTGGTGTTCTTGAAGGTTTCTCCTATGAAAGGCATCATGTGATTTGGAAATAAAGGGAAGCTCAGTATGAGTCCTTACCAGATCCTTCGAGGAGGTTGAATGGTGGCTTATGAATTAGAGCTACCCATAAAATTAGTCTTAGTTCACCTAGGTTTTCATGTGTCCATGTTGAGGAAATGTATGGGAGATCCAACCCAATTCGTCCTTGTTGAGAACATAGGTTCCCAGGGGAAACTAACTTATCACTATTAAAAAATTATTATTTTCTTATTAAAAATTTTCACTGAAAAATGTTAAGTAATTATTCCCACTAATTATTGGTGGAAAAAGAAAAAATAATAGTGTTTTCATATAGAAAAATCATGAAGCTTCCCACTATTTCTGTGAGAATTTATTTCCCACTATGCATTTTCTCAGTGAACTGGTTCTGTGAGAAATGAGTGAAAAATCATATTTTATAATACAAATTTTTCATCAATTTGCGGCAAAAAAAATCTCTATTTTTAGTAGTGTATGGAGAAGTCCACGTGGCCATTCTTAATCACCAAGTCTGTAAGTTAAGGACCAAAAGGTAGACTTAGTAAAAGTATTATAGAGGAATTTGATAGTTGAAGAGGCTACATGGGATGCTAAGGAGGTTATGAAAGCAATGTACCCCCAATTGTTCCTCGAGAAAGAGGAGAATGCCTCATGTAATGATCAAAACCCTACTTTATGATCCCATGATTTCATGTTGTACAACTACGTCCATGTTTTATGAGACTCATGCTTCATTCTATGTTTTTACATTATGATTAAATAAAGTTTTACCATGCTCCATGATATTCATGACTCATATTATGCCCATCTTGTTTGAACAAAATCATGTATATGCTAAAATTATGTGTTATTCATGACTCATGCCTACAATCGCTTACTCTCTATGATCTCATAAATTCTTCCCTTACGATCCGATGTCTAAATGGTAATATTATTTCATCAGTATAGAGGAGTACAGGGGATTGGGGAAGGGGTAGTAGTTTAAGTTTTCAACTGAATGTAATGTGCCATCCTAGTGATTTTAGAAGCCATTGACAATTACATGCATATTTTCCTTGTTGGTGATGTTGATTTTGCCCTGTGAGGCCTATGTCATTAATTTTGATTAGTTGATGTGTGATTTGGAAATTTGGGGATAGTACTAGCTACAAAAAGAAACTCGAGAAGAATTTTTATAGGATCAGAGTCTACTAGTGTCCTTAGTCATCATTCAAGGACAAATTATCCCAAAGGAAAAATATTATA